>JALRMF010000025.1:0-278789 GCA_026120015.1 Dendrostoma leiphaemia | reverse complement strand
AACTTAAAAAATTCCATTATAACTTTAATTAATATAGATATAAGTAAAAATATTGTATTGTTTATATAAATAATTATCTGCAATATTAAAGCATATAATATAAGTTAATATATATAGTTAATTATAGCATTTAAAACATTGGCACTTAAAATTTAATTAGAAATTATTAAGCTTATTAAGGCAACTACTATTAAAGCTTTTTTTAAAAAACTTTAATAGCATAAGAGTATTTTTATCAACCTTAGTAAACAGAGCTACCTAGCTCTGCTAAGGGCTTAATATACTTTTGCTTACCTAGGCAAGCCGCCTTTCTTTTTAATATACTTACTGCGTCAGCAATTTAAATAAATTAGCTAATAATTTTATTTTTAATTTAGATAGCAATAATTTTAGCTTAAGCTTTAGCTTTTTATTACTAATTAACCTTGGCAGAATTCTATATATTAAAGCTAGCTTTACTAAGCTTAAATATTTCTAAATTAATAACTTTCTTAAAGATAATAAGCTGGTTAAGGTTATAAGTTAAGGCTTAGTTACAATTATTTTTAGCTGTTATTAAATAAATATGCAGCATAGCATAAGCAGTAAGCTAACTAAATCTAACTATTTATCCAGCTTGCTAGTTAGCAGAATAATTAGCTAACTGCGTAGGCTAACAATTTTTTTGTATTTCTAAAAAATGCTAGCTTTTAGCATTATTGCTGCGTTTTAATTAATAGTTTACTATAATTAGTGTTACGACCAAGGCCGAGGAGACCTGGTTGTAAAGTGCAGGGCTAGGGTTTGCCGGGGCCTTATAAGGACCGCTCGGCAAGGCCATACAGAGACCGGCACTTTCCTCTTTCCCCTTCAAGATTCAGTTCAGTACAACAGCTACACCTAAGCAATCAATCCTTCCTCCCTCTACAACCAGTGTGGTCGTCTTGCCTGGTGATCTTTGTGTCTAACAATTAGGCAATTATAATTTATATTTTATAGCGAGTTTATTAAACTTATAAGACTATTTAAATCTTATGCATTTTAAGCAATAGTAAAAAACGTTTTTAATAATTACTTTTAGCTTAACTTAGTATGTTTTAATTTATACTTATATAATAATTAGTTTTTTAATATTATTAATGATTTTTTTATAAAATCTAAACTATTAGCGTTTAACTTTGCTAGCTATAATAACTTTAATGCTAATATTTATAATGCTGCTTACTTTAGCGTATTAATAGCTTATGCAAAGCGCTGCTGCTACTGCTAAAAGTCATTTAAGTCTAATAATACACTAATAAATTATTTTTATTTAATTTACTTTAAAAGGCTTTATTTTATTATAAATATTAAAAAGTTATCACTGCTGCTAATGTTGCAGGTTGTTAATAATTAATCCCTGCTAAAGGCAAACTTAAGCTTTAAAGTTACTTTCTTTTTTAAAACTCTATTAAAAAACTAATACCTTTTAGTGTCTACCCTAGTCTAGATTCTTAGAAAGCAGACATTAAGGTTATTAAATTGGCGGTAAAGGCTAATTTCAATATAGGATTAGGTTTTGGTTTCCGTTTATACACTTATTTATATATATTTTTATTTTTGCCTAATAGCATAAAAAACAATATCTACGCAAATATAAGTTATAATTATACTATAGCTAACTGGAAATAAATACAACGTTACTACCTAGATATTGAGATTTATTAGCAAGCTACCTTTATTAAATTAAAAGGCATTAAGTTTATAATTTATAAGTTATTTAACTATATTATCTTTAAGCTGTAATTAAAGGGTATTTGCTTAATAATAGAAACACTAGCTATTGCTTTCTTTACCTGTAAAATATCTATTATTAATAATCTAAGGGCTAATATGCTTATTAGTACCAATGTTATAATATTAGAAAAGTTTAATTTGCTAATTTCTAAAAATTGCGCAGACATTATATTATATAAAGTCTGCATTCCCATAACTTTTTAAGCTTGCAAACAACCACATAATATCTGCGTTTTTATAATATAATATACTATATTGCCCCTTATATTAAAGCAACACCTTTCTATTATCTATTATATTTATATAAATAATAAATAGAACTTATTATTTATATTATATGCTATAAATAAATTTAGCGCCTATTTACTGCTTATAAACGCATATCTTAATAAGATTATCATTTGCAATTTTATACTTAACTATTTAGTTATTCCCGCGGATTTCTTTGTTAAACGACTGGAATCTATTAAAAGCTGCCAATGCTGCTTTTTGCGGCCTAAAGGGCCTTTATCAACCTACTCTTACTAATAAGTTTAATAACTATTATAAACACCTAACTATTAGCGCTAATATCTTTAAAAAACTTACTATATATAAACGTTGCTAAGTTAAAAATCTCATTGCTAAATTTGCCAACGTTTTCTAAAATATAGGATTTGCTAATATTTCTTAAGACTAATAAATAAAGGTTTATCTTTACAATAATTAAAAGGACTTTATTTTTAAAAAGTATTATATATATTTATTAAGTAAAAAAAAAAGCAAGGTTATTAATACAATAATATTAATATTAACTGCTCAAGGCAAATATAACTGTATGCTGCAAGCAGTTTCAATGTTATACTTTGTATTTTATGTATAAAAAACACTGCCTTAAGAAAAGCCAAATAACCCTAAGCGTTAGGATTGTATAGTTGTGGACATTTAAGTCTTTAACTGTATAATACTGCTAAATGCATACTTAATAAAATCTTAGAACAATATCTTTGCTAGAGTATTAAAAGCTAAGTATATTATAATCCTTAATGCAGTAGCTTTCTTCTATTAGTAAAGAATATACTTAGAGAGTTAATAGCTTTTTATAGTAATAATTGCAAAAGGTTAATTTATATTTAACTATGCTATTATAAGCTTTTACAACTTTCTCCTTTACGTTTAATAATAAATAGATTGCATTTTTATAAGCAAGGCTGCTAAAGCGTACTTTAACAACTTAATAATCCCTTTCTTAACTTTTTCCTCACATATATTAGATTTATAACAAACATTTAAGACTTTGCGCAAATTTAATATATCTATTAAAGCCTCTAAGTTATATATCGCATCTTTAAACGCTATTATCTTTAATTACTTAGTCGACGCATTTGGCATATTAATAATAGCTAAGCAACTAAAAGCAATTTCTAAACTTAACTTTCCCTTAAGCCTTTGAGATCTAGAGCATTTTATTAGCCTTATAGGCTATTTGCATAAATATATTCTATGGTTTTCTATTATTATAAAGCTGCTAAAATAATATAAAACTAGTCTACTTAAACTTAACTTTAAACTAACTAGCAAAAATTAGCAGCAAGCATAGTTAAAGCGTATCCTAATTAAAATAATCTCTAAATTAAAAAGGTCGGCGTTTATTGTTATTAAAGCTGCGCTAATGAGATATACTAACCTTTATTATTTTAACCACAATTATCAACTCTTCTTAAACTTTAACGTCTCTGCTAAAGAGATTAGCATTTAAGTTTACCACGTTGCAGCAAAAGCACTATTAAAAATTATATAAAGAGATTGCATTGCTAAGTATCCTCTGCATATAGCAGTCAAGCCTATCGCCTTTCTTAGTCAATTGCTAACCCTTGTAGAAAAAAGGTATTGGTTTACTAAGATAAAGCTCTTAGGATATATATAAACGCTAAAAAAGTGCTGATATTAGATTAATATATTAAATCAATAGGTTATAGTCTTTATAAACCACAAGGCTATTATAGCGCTTACTTATTAGCTAGATATTGTTAATTTTATAGCTATGTTAGTTAATAATAAATAAATTATCTACGCCTTAGAATACCTTAGCTAGTTTAATATTAATATACTCTATAAGTTTAATAAAATAAATATTATCTTAAACGCTCTTTTATAATTACTAATATTAAATACACTAAATCTATCTTTAATTATAAGGCTAGATTGCCTCTTAGATAACGCCAACAAGCATTAGTTTATGCTTGGGATATATAATATATTTCCACTAATTTATTCTATTTAAAATAAGTTGGAAATTAGCGGTACCCTATTGCAAAGTATAAAATTAGCGGCAGCTTTTATAATAATTAACTTAGCATTAAAGTTTCGCTAGCAGCTTTAGCATAGGTATAATATTAACCTACATTAGAAAAAAATATTTAACGTTATAAACTAAAATAATAGGCTAGATTATAACGCTGCCTTGCTGCCCTTTAAGCGTTATTTTAGGCTCTTATAAAAGATTACCAATGGCAATCCCCCTTAGTTATATATTCTCTAATTATACATTATAAACATTCTTTATTTATTATATGCTAAAAGTTATTATAATTATAATAAAATAAGTTACCTATTATTACAATTCTGCGTCCACTAACCAATTAAGCACCTTAAGGATTTTATTTAATAATATCTTAAATATTGTTTTTTTAAAATCTAACAATACAAGGCCTATAGAAATCTGCAACCACTAATTAGCCTACTTTATTTATACTATTAAATTATAATAAACTTTATAATAGCTTTACCATTAACTAATAATAGCTTTAATATAATATTGGTTATTATTAATAAGTTTTTAAAAGAAATTATTCTTATAACTGGCAAAAAAGGCTAGATAGCTGCAACCTAGGCAGAGTACCTCCTTTAGGCACTATGAAAAGATAATTAAAGACTACTAAAAGTCGTTTTATCTAACTAAAACCTAAAATTCTTATTTAAATTATAGACTGCTGTATAAAAACGCCTAAGCATACAACTACTTTATATAACCGCATATTATCCTTAGGCTAATAGATAATTGGAATAGATTATCTAAACTTTGGAATTAGCTATTTAACACTTTATTTATAAGCTAGACAACCTTAAGAAATAGGTTAATATAGTAGACAAAATATAATTTAAATTTAACAACACTAAACAATCGCTAATAAATATATTACTAAACAAAGTTATAAAGAGATTTACGCCTAATAATATTGCTGATATTATAGCTAATAAGCAACCTTAAGTTAGAAATCTTTTAAAAATGAGAATCTGCGCATATAACTCATTGGCATTAGCGTTAACAATAATAAAAGCTTATTTTAACCGCTGCTATTTTAGCAAATTTTTTAATATTAGCAACAAAGTTCTGCTACGCCTATACAAAGGCTACAATATTCCTTAGAAAGTTGGAAAAAAATTTAGCTTATAGTATGCTAAACTCTTTAAAATCATTGAGTAGGTAAGTTAAGCGGCTTATCGCCTAGATTTTCCTTTCTACTAGAAGCAGCACAATATTATATTAGTCAACTACTTAAAGCCACACTTATTTAATCCCTTTGGCTGCTATATTCCGCCTATTAATCCTATTAAGATAATAAACTATAAGCGCCACATTTTATCAGCTAAAACTACTAAAGATAAAAAGGTTTGTTATATAGTTAAATTTATTAGCTTAGGGCTTAAATTCCAACAATAGATAATCTTACGGTAATTAAAAGATAATGCAAATAAGCTTATTGCTAATTTTACTAAATAAGCAGATATAAAAAGTTATATAGCAATTAATTACATTTTGCAATAGGCAAATTAATTTAAGGGCAGCAGAAGGTTCCTTTTTATATTACAATAACAACGCACCTATACCACAATTCAACTTCTAATAACCCAACTCTAAATACGCTATTTACCACCTATTTTTAAAATAATAACACTAATAAATTATTAAAGCTGTATAATAAACTTAGCACGCTTATAAAAACTATTAATTAGCTTTTTTTATCTTTTCATCTTAATAATAAGGCAACTTTTGCGCATTAACTACTAATATACGTTTTATTGCGCGCGCTGACTAATTAAGTTATTATTAGGTATAAATTGCAAGTTTTCTGCTTACTTTTACCTATAGTTTACTTTGCATTAGTATAATCTATAAGTTTTATATATTGCCTTTATTTATAATTATCTTTCTATTACTAAAAATCATAAGCCCCTGCTTGTAATTTTTCTTAAAACCCCACTAAAATAAAGTATTAACTATAAGTTTTTGCTTATAATCTTGGTATGATTATTACTAATATACTTTACCTTTGATAAGCAAGCACTTTCCCACCTTATTTATTATTAGTATTATAACTTAATTATTTTATTCTTTTCCTTTAACTTTTTATGCTAATTATCCTTACGTTACTTTGTTAATATTATATTATAACTCTTTTACTAATAACTCTGCTAACTTTTAATATAGGTAAAAAGAAATTATTTAACAAATTTAAGCTATAATAGCAAAAAAACCTTGCTATTTAATGCATTAAAATAAGGAGAAACATTAACAAATATATCTATAAAGCAATTGTTAAAAGGATAAAGGCACTTACGTTATAAGACAACTATATTAATAATAATAATCTCATTTGCAAAATCTATTCTACTATTAATACTCTAACCTTATAAAACCCTTAGAAGAATAATAACATATAAAAACTTAGCAAACTTGTAGAGATAATGATTGTGCTCTATGCTATGATTTCTAAGGACGCTAAGATGTTTAAAATTATTTAAAGCTATTATAACGCTGATATTAACTAGTAGAATAGCAAGGGCTAGTTTTACAATAAATTTGCTAAGTGAATTAAATATAAGAGCATTAAAATTAAATATCTTATTAACTATGCTATTTTTATAAAAAACGCTCTTAAACCTTTATAACTCTTAATTTTAACTTGGCTAAACCCTGCTAATAAAAACAACTCTATTAACAATAACAATAACCTTAGTAATATAAAAAACAACATTACACTTAATAAGCATATTAAAAAAAAATAAAAACTATAAAAGGGGGCTAAAACTTAATATAAGTTAACTTTAGAGAAGATTCTACGCAAAACGCCAACTTGCAAAAGCAAAGCTATTTTTAGTATTAATTCTAAAGCTAAGTTTATTGCTAAATCTAAGGCTAATAAACTAATTAATAAACTTAAATTAAATAATTGCAAAATATTTAAAAAAAATAAACCTATTCTTAGCTGGTTAAATATAACTAACCTAAGCAACTTGCTAAACTTAGGTAATAATATTAATAATGCTAATAAAGCTAATAACTTTAATAAGGGTTAACTCGCTAATAAAAACATTGCTAAGTATATTATATTAACTAAAGCTAACAATGCTGCTTAAAAGAAAAAGCCTAAGATTAGTTGCATATTTATTAAGTTTAGATAGGATATTTAAAGCATATATTTAATAATGCTACCCTAAATGCCTTTTTAGCTATTTAGCTATTAATAGTTATACTATTTATAGCTATACTTTTTAAATTAAATATAATACTAATTGCCCTTTAAATACCTAACTTCTTAATTTAATATAATGCATAATTAATTTTTATTAACTTATAACAACAATTATAAAAAACACCTTAATAATAAAAAAAAATTATATAATATCACTAAGATTATGCTTAGTAAAAAGACTGCTGCTTATAAAGTTACTTAAAAGGCACTTAACAAAGCTAACAAAGATTGCAATATTATTTAGCAGTAATATCTTAAAGAGTTTAAGATATAAATAAATTGCTTAGCTAAGTTAAAAGCCTTTAATATACTTAATAAAAAATTAAAGAAAGAGAATAATTATATAGTTGCTAAGCGCCAAATTGAGAAAAAGACTGCTAAGCTAGCCTAACTTAATAAAAACGCTTACGCTGCTATTAAAATTATTTACTAATAGCTTAATATTATAAAAGATTTCATTGTTAACCCTTAGGCTAATAATGTTGATAATAGCAATAAAAAGGGCGGCAAGAATAGCAGAAAGGCTAGCAAAAAAGTTATTAACGTTGACTAAGCCAGTTGCATTTTACTTAGCAATAGATTTATCTTATGTTATAATTATTATGCATATGCTTATCAATAAAGATATTGCTTATTTTAAAGGCAGCAAATTATTAGGGATTATAGGCAAGCATAACCTATGCAGGAGTTATTAAGGGATATCTAGCGTTAGCCCAAGGTTCCTTGGCATTTAGATACCTAACAACAACAACAACACTAAAACCAATACATTGAGATTCCCCACTCCACCACAATTCCCCTTCGAGAGGTCGAGGCTGCAGCTCGGCTAGGGGACTCGAGAAATGCCCCGGCTGGCTCAGCCGCCAGCAAGATGCGTGACGCGGACGGGCCACGGCCTGCACCGGTGGACGATGCTTGTTGTATTGCTGCTTGACGGCGGGGCAGGGGGGGGGTTGGGGGTGTGGGAAGGAGTTACACGGGTCGGATTGTATACTGGAAATTGGGGACGCGTAATTGGCGCCCCGTTGATGACGATTCGCCTCGCTGTGCTGGTGCTTGGGTGTCGAGGTCGAGGGTTCACGAGCCCTGAGAGCCCGAGGACGTCGTGGTACGTACTGAGACTGCGAACTCCTCCCTCCGTTATTTTTATTACTATGGACGAAGCGCACAAAAGCATACATGCCCCAGTAGTAGCAAGGCACCGTAGTAAAAGTCCAGATTCAGCGTTGCAATCCCCAGGCGGTAGCCCACTGCCGGGCACCCCACCCCTGCTCTCCCTGCACTCGCGACTGCGAACTCCTTTTCCTGCCTTGTTGGTCTTGGCAATGCAATGCAATACAATACATTACACACCCCGTCGCGCCCACTGCCCAGCACAAGACGCCCGACATTGGCGTGGTATTGTTTCTCCAGTACCACAAGATCCAGGGCGCCCATGAAACCAGTTCGGCGCCGGAATTATGGTTTTATCTTCCGAACATGGGACTAATCCGTAGATTTTGAGAAATGAGAGGTGGTTGGGCCTCTCCATCAGACATCTGGGTCCCTAGGTACTTGTACCACATGACTTGTGCGTCTGGAATTGAACATGCCGCCCATGTGGGCTTGGGGGCCTTGGGGCTTACAGTAAGTGTATACTTACACTGTATCTGCTAGTATGTACATAGTACTGATAGGAAAATAGAGCACGTGTGGCCGCAGAAACCGGGGAATATCCGCTGTGGCGCACGCGGGTTCCCGGGTCTGGGGGGGGGGGGTTCGAGAATGGCAATGACATGCGCTAGATGGTTGTCAAGATCTAACTGTGGACACCTCGTACAGTACCTAGTTAATAGCCCGTAGGCCCCCGACACCACCTGCTGACCTGGCTTGACTGGTGTGCTACTGTGATAATCTTGTCAAATCGCCGCACTCGCTTGCTCCGTGCATAGTACGTACGTGTGCATGCACCTTCATTACGAAGAGGTAGGTACTCTGCGCACAGTAGTAGAGGAACAATGCTATGGTATGCATGCAGCAGCACTCGCCCGTACCACAGTAACCTTGTCGATGCAGCACAAGACGGCATCGCAGACAGTCCACACCATCACCATGACCAGGACTTGGACCCCTGGCCCCGAATGCATGTCCCGGCACATGCCCGGACCCGCCGATCGCAGGGGTGGAGGCGTCAACCTTGTCGAGCTTGTCCGATCAACACCAGCACCAACACCAGTGCCGGTGCCAGTGCCAGTGCCAGTGCCAGTGCCAGTGCCAGTGCCAGTGCCAGTGCCAGTGCCGGTGCAGCGCCGGCACCAGCACCAGTGCCAACATGATAGCCTGGTATAAGCAGCAACGAGCTGTCAAACTGACGATGGCCTGAGGTGAGCTCGAGACGGAGTGGCAAGTCGTGCGTTGTTTTGCGCAGGGTCAACTCTGATGGGCTGAAGGAGGTCCTGCGCTCGACTCGCCCGGTCAGAGCCTCGACTCGTTCATCGTTCATCAGACGAAGACCCAAGAAATGGTCAAATCGAAGCAAATCGAAGCATACCCATGACCGAGACACAGAGAGAGAGAGAGACCCTTGCTTCCTGGCCAGAGCAGTGGGTGAGCTTATTATACCAAGTATGCTTAATATTTGAACTACCAAGGTACTTTCACACACAGGACACAGAGCAAGAGGCAACGGTTCCATGGTAGAGGGAAGGGCCCTGCTTCCCTCCTGGCGCTATAGCATCCTCGCTATTCTGACTTTGATTTACCATGTACCTGGCGTGCCCCTTTCAGATCCAGATCCAGATCCATCTCCATCTCCATTTCCAGGGCCAGGAAATCCCACCCCACCCAAGTCTAAAAGAAACCGTGCCTGGAACCCTTCCAAGCCTTTCAAGGTTGGAGGCTCAAAAACATTTGCGTGCCCTGCCTGACTGGAGCCGAGTCAACCTTGGACCCCCAGGTGCTCCTCCCTCATCCCGACCACAAACTCAAAACCGTACCCCATACTTTTTTCCCCTACCCTTCTGCCGTTCCCGTCCTCACCCACACTCCCGACGCAGCTCCATCGCGCTTCAAGCTCCAACCACCGCCGCAATTCCACTGCCAGGCCAGGGCCGTGTTTGCCTTGTGCGTTTGCAGCAGGATCCGGCTGCGGCGCGCATCTTGCTCCGACAAGACGATCCTCTTGCCTCCATCTCAGCGCAGCTCCAGATCAGATCAGATCTGGGCTCGGCCCGCTGCCGGTCAGCCCAGCTCCTTGTGCTGCGGGCCAATTTGATCTCGTCCTCGGCCGTGTCAGCGGTTGCGGTCGCAGTCTCACCGCCTCAGCTCGGGCGCTTGTATCTCTGCTGCTACAGGCCGAGAGAGAGAGAGAGAGAGACGATCCGCCCCTTTCCTACCCCGGATTTCTCGAGGCCACGGCGCTGTGGGCGCTGTACGCCCGGCCCGCCGGCAGTCATTCCTGACCGGACCAAGTCCCACGACGTGCGGCAAGGCGGTACAGGTCACGGCTCGCCAGCGCCTCGTACCGCACACGGCAGGGGCATGCTCTGCTCTCCGCCCTATCCTGCTCGACGTCCGGAGTAGACATAATTCATTGTCATCACCATGGCCAGCCCGTCGCTCTCCCACCTGCTGCACGCCGACCCGGCCGCCCCTCAGCCTCCGGCTCAATCGCACGCTCCATCTCGGGCGGCGCAATTTCAATCTCACTCGCCCGAGTCGCAGACGCAGTCTCAACACCTGCCTCAATCCCAGCGGACCTCGAGCGCTAGCAATCCTCCGCCGGGCTTGGCTCCCATCTCCGCTCCCAACTACCTCTACCCTCCGCCTCCCTCTGAGGCCTCGCCAGCTGCCTCCGGAAGTGCGCACTCGCTGGCCACCCCGGCGACGTCGCCCACTGCATCCACCGCAACGGGTTCTGCGAATGGCAGCGTCGGGTACAGAAGCCATGCCCCAAATACAAGCCTCTACCAGTGTGCCGACTGTCTGAAGAAATACTCCCGTCCGGAGCACTTGCAGAGACACGTTGCCACTCACACGCTAGGCAAGCGTTTTGTTTGCGATGTAAGTCTGCGATGGGGCTTCGCAATGGGCCCAGCGAGCCCTGTTTGAACAGAGACGTTGACCTACATGTTGCAGGTCTGCAAGAAGGCCTTCGCCCGCGCCGATCTCCTGAAGAGACACCGCGCCAACCACGACGACGACGGCAATGGCACCAAGAGGCGCCGGATCAACGCCTCGCCTGGGGCCGGCCGCGTCGCTCACGCCTGTCAGGCCTGCGCGAGGGCCCGAGTCAAGTGCGAGGAACTCAAGCCGTGCACCAGATGCCGCAACCGCAACCTGACGTGCGAGTACGCCTCTTCGGAGGCTGGATCCGCTGCCGCTATGCATCTGCTGCACCTCTCGTCCAGCGGGTACGGTCACACAGCTCCGACCAGCGCTCCTCCTGCGGCCCCCTTGGGTCCAGTCTCCCGTAATTTGAGCTCGGAGACTTTGCCCTCTCAGATAGGCGAGTCTGGGCCTATGCAATCAATCTCCACACCGGCTGCGCCTTCCATGACGAATACAGCTTATGCCCAGTCCAACGGCAGCAGTTCTCCTTGCTTGACTAATCACGGCCCACGCAGCAATGAGGCAGCATCGCTACCCACACCGGAGGATATCATAGAACATAGTGAGTTGCCGTTTCGTTTCTTCCCCATCCGCAATTGATCCTCTACGTTTCCTGAGCGTGGCACTTGCCACACTTGCCCTTCATGTACACCTTCGCCCTCACCCTCACCTGTCTTCACTGTTGTGATTAGTCGATTCGTTCACTGCCGTCTCGTCTTTCATCCGTCGTTCTACCCAACCTCCCCCCCCCCCCTCGGGGAAAAAAAACTCCCCTCAACATATGGATTCGCCAGAGCTTCGTTCTGTAACCTTCCAGAGCACGCGGCCGTGGACCAATTTACTTTTTCACGCCTATTATCAGCCGTGTGCAGTCAGCCTGTTGGGACCTGGCGCTGCATGGCTATCACATGAGACCTCAGAAGCAAAGTGCTGACGATGAAGAAGACCATATGGATAGTTACCAAACTCAGCTGTCACAAAATAATGGCATGGTAGACATGACGAGACAACAGTTCGGTGATTTTCTCCAGAACGTCCTCTATGACCAGCAGCAGCGGCAGCAACAACAACAGCAGCAGCAACAACAACAGCAACAGATGGACCAATCAGGGATGTCTCCAGTCCAAGGGCTGGCCGTGCTTGACTTTTGCGACGATGCGAATCTGGACATGAATGACCTCGACTTCGGTATGCTGAACAATTGGAACGTGGGGAATATCCATGGCATGATCGCAACTGATCCCAACCTGGCGAATTACGTTTCCAACCAATCCGACGACTCGGCAGACATGTCTCATATGCGACAGAGCCTAGTATCTATATGGGCAGACTCGCCGTGGCGATGGATGCCAGACGGGATCACAGATAACATCCAGACGGAGAAGAGCAACCTGCCCTTGGGCGGTATCACCAGTTCCCAGCTACACACAGACAAGGTCATCAACGACGAAATGGAGTCTTCGGGGCGAGACAAGATTCTCGCCATCGTACTGAGCACGATTCAGAACAATAACATGATGGGGCGGGTGGCGTCGACATTCCCCTCTACCCAAGTGATGGATTCGCTGGTCCACGTCTTTCTGGCCTGGCACCTGTGTCAGGTTTCCGAATTTGTACACTTTGGCTCCTTTTCAATGAATGCGCAGTGCCCGGAGTGGCTGGCAGTGGCAGCCGCAGCAGGAGCAATTCTAACACCACTGAAATCACTCCACAAATTTGGCTTCGCTTTGCAGGAGGCAGTTCGTAAGTTGACTCCTTGAAGGCGTCCTCCGTTCTGCCTTGAATGGATACTGACATACGAATAGGCATCACGATACCCATGAGAGTATGTAGACTCATCATGTTGGAACATCTATCATATGCTCCTGGGGATTGTTTAACTCTACTGACGTGCCACTAGTTCGAAGACAACAATTCCAAAATTCAGGACATCAGCCTGGTTCAGGCTCTTGTGCTGAATCATGACATCGGCTTGTGGAGTGGTAACAGGAGGCGCATGGAGATAGCCGAGTGCCGTAAGTACTCTCCTTGGCACATTCGAGGCAGGGACTAATATCTGTAGACTTGAACATTCCCATTGCTATGACTAGAGGAAGGGGTATCTTCCAGCAGTCGCATTATCCTCCGATCCGTGTGAATCCCACGGATGAGGGCGAGATATTAACAGAAAAGTGGAAACTTTGGTGTCAAAAAGAGTCATGGAAGAGGTATGTCGACTTCATCACCCGTGGACAAGAGTACAAGACTAACGCATTTCAGGCTCATCTTCCATCTGTTCTTACGCGATGCCCAGACTTCCATGACGTCCATGACGAATCCACATATGTCATACGCAGAGTTGACTCTACCGCTTCCTGAGGCTCGAGAATTATGGTTCGCCAAATCGGCCCAAGAATGGAAGATGCACTACCTGCAGAGACACACGGGCTCGCAAAGCAACATCCCTTCGCTCGGTGATCTTCTTCGCGATTACAACCTGCTCGCAACCGAGGCACATCGGCTTGATGTACAATACACCGTTTCTATCTTTCTTCACGGCTTCTGGACATTCATCCGCGAGTATCGCCAAATGTGTTCTCTCCATCGCTGGTCCAACTTCTCGCCCACGCTAGGCCTCGATCCGACCATGCTGTTAGCACCTCGTCACGCGGAGCACGTTAAAGTTCTCGAACAGTTTCAGACCGGGTTCGCGCAGAATTGGCCGCATATGCTATTTGCCCAGGAGAATCTAGTGCTCAACCTGCTGTTAATGAACATGTACGTATCCCTCGAGGACCTGCAGTTGTTCTCCGGAAAAGAAGGCGACGAGCAGGCCAAACGAATCCTCCCTGCACTGCAGCGCTGGGTGCAGGTGGCCGAGTCACGCCGGGCTCTCTTCTACGCCGGGCAGATCCTGCGGTGGGCGAGGGAGTTCCCCACCGGACACCTCAAGGACTTTTCCGCCATCGCAGTCCACCATGCTGCGCTGGCACTGTGGACGTGGGGGGTGGTCACGCGCGCCATGCGAAGAAGCGGCACTCTACCCGGCGGATACAATCAACAGAACGAGCCGGTGGTCTACCTCGATGCGTCGGACTTTGCCCAGGTGCAACAATTCATTCTGTACAGCACGGGCAGGCCTGCCATCCGCGGGGCGAGGAAGAACGGTGCTGTTGGAGCGATTAACAGTGGTGTCGGACGCGGAGTCATGAGCGAGAGCTTTGCCGACGAGCCGGGGAAATGTATGGACCTGGTCGAGGAGATCTTCAGGGCGAACTTTCGCGACGGTCAGGCTGCGCCCATCGTCGAGAATCTCTGCGATCTCAGCAAGAAGCTGGGTCGCGCCGCTGGGGCCGTTGGCCTCGGCTGAGACTGGCACGACTGTGCAGCGTATGTGCTATCACGGATGTAAAAGATGTTCCTTGCTTATTTTTGTTGTATTTGTGCTTCTGCAAAGGCAACAGTGGACATTGCACGCGATTGGATCAAGGCTGCAAGGTGTTGGGGATCCGGAAGGCCGGAATTAAAACTTCTACCAAAATGGGGGGAACAAATTGATTATATGAACCTTCGGCAGCACCGACAACGGCAATGACGTTTGTTAAAGACTTTGACGTTTTGTCAAGATTAGTAACGGGACTGACACTTGCAACACTCTTGCCTCGCTTTGCTTTCGTGTTCGTATATCGATTCCTGTGGCTCTGTGTTGCCACCACAAAACCTAACCAAAACATCGCTAGATTCAACATCTAAATTGGCAAGCACTGTTACACCACGTCAGCCTATCCCAAAGGGATGATGATGTACATGTATGTACCTGGCTATGTGCATGCATGTCTCAGAGGAGAATCCCAGTTCTGAACGGGACCTCTCACGGGCAGCTCATAATTCATGTCTCTTACATGACAAGATACGCTCTCGCAGACACGTCCATGCTGCCATAGAAGTCGAGGCCTTCATTTCTTCCCCGCATTGCACACATACTACCCCCAAATCACGGCACCTTTTTGGCCTCCCAAAAGGCAACATTGACCCCATCGCCCGGCTGCAACACGATCTCGGCCTTGAGCGTCGGGTCCCCGCCGTCGACGTCGCGCATGAAGCTCTCGACCCTCTCGAAGCGCTGGAACATGCGCGTGAGCACGTAGCCCATCTCCATCAGCGCGAACTGCTGCCCGATGCAGATGCGCGGCCCGCCGTTGAAGGGCACGTACTGCCACGGCCTGGGCTGCCACCCCGCGCCGGCCCCCCACCGCTCCGGGCTGAAGACATCCGCGGGGGCAAAGGTTTCCGAGGGCGCCGGGTACAGATCGGCGCGGCGCTGCATGAGCAGCGTGCTGTAGCCGATGGGCGTGTCCTTGAGCACCGCGACGGGCTGGCTGCCGTCGGGCCCGCCGCCGCGCGGGAGGGTCGTGTCGCGAAGGGAGAAGCGCACGTTGAAGGGCACGGCCGGGTAGAGACGGAGGGTCTCGTTCATAGTGTTCTGGAGGTACTTCATGCCCTTGAGGTCCGCGTAGGTTGGTGTCCTGTCCGGCCCCACGACCGATAGGATCTCAGCTCGCAGCCTTCTGACGACCTCCGGGTGCCGGCCCAGTTCGTAGAGGGCCCAACTCAGCGTTGCGGCGGTCGTGTCCCGGCCGGCGAGCAGCACGGCCACAACTTGGTCACGCAGGACCTTGGGGTCGCGCGTGTACGAGGCAAGCTCGTGCAAGAAGGTATAGTTCATGTCAGACTTGGCGTACTTCTCGAGGTCCGCGGGGGATAGCTCGAGGGCTTTCTGGACGTACATGTTGACGAAGGCGTTCATAGTCGCCAGGCACCGCTTGAAGTGGGCCTTGGGCATGAAGGCAGAGAAGACAGGGCCGCATCGTGTAATGAGGTTCTGGATGCGCTGGACCTCGTTGAAGGCGTAGGCAAATTCTTGCTTGGGGTTGCTGCGGGAGTGTGTGAGCAAGGCCGGACGATGGAACCTCCCATGTTGTCGAGAAGAAGGTCTAGAAGGAACTCACCTGAGGGACTTCACATCTTTACCCAGGAGGAAGTCCGTTGCCACGTCGAGGGTATACCGGAACAACAAATCACTGATATCCATCACCCGCCCGTTGACAGCAGTCATATCCACCTGTTGCCCTTCGCCTCTCAACGCACCCCCGTTGGCCATCGCTTTGAACAGCGTCTGCAGGTGCGACTCAAAGCAATGCAGATCACTGATCCGATCCCTCGCGAACTGTGGCCTCAGCAACTGCCGGCTCTTGTGCCACAGCTGGCCATCTGTCGTGAAGATACTGTCTCCCAGGAAGTCCTCCCACTCCTTATGAAAAATCTCCCCCTTCCCGAAATCGGTAAATTGCGTTGCCAAGATGGCCTTGATGTTCTCCGGGTCCGCGGTGAAGATGCAACGGCGGCTCACGGCACGCATCTCAGAGGTATACGAGCCTAGCCCGCCCGGAGAGGCATCCGTTCTGCTGGACACGAAGAAGTCGACCCACTGGTCCAGATTCTTATGGTGGATGGTCGCCTGCACCACGCTGTAGATGACGTCCAGGGCCCAGGGGAGCCGAGCGGGAACCTTGGGGGCGTGCGGGCCGATGGCTCTTATCCGGCGATTTTCTTGGACGAGCGAGAGGATCGACTTGACAACGAAGGCGGTGATAAGGAGGGCGACAAAACCCCGGAAGGAGACTTGCTCCCAGAAGACCTCTAGAAACCCCATCTTGAGTGGCTTTTTTGACTCCCGGTATGTGATAATTGTCCGAAAGAGCCGAGGCAACCAGGTTTTCTCCTCTGCTCGCCTCTTCTAGTCGCAACAGATAGTGGAGATGAAAAACGGCGAGCTCGTAGAACACTCAAGGGCCGGGGAATCCAACACGATACCTCACAGGAGCGGTGTCGTCGGGCAATTGATGAGGCGTATGCGTCGGCGTGTGCAGTTACTTTCCAGCCGTTGTGCAACACCAACTGATCCCACAGGGCTACTTCCTGAAGAAAAGGAATGGGGACACAAAGAGGAGTACGTATCTTGTGAGAAGAGCGGCCACGTAGGAAAGGGAAAAGAAATTGGGATGAAAGTACTAGGGTATCTCGTCCGAAGTGTAGGCGAGGTTACGTTTCGAGACTTGAAACTAACGGCTCACTTGGCTGAATAGTGCGTGGCTACTGCCAAAGCGGCAGTGACCCTTTAGCAGAATTGGTTGAGAGGTCGGAGAACGTGCAGTCGTCCGAGACCCTGCAAACCTTATGAGTGATGGTGCAGTGCAGTGCAGTGCAGTGCAGTGTACGGTAGTGTATGGGGCAAGGTGCTTGTACAAGACAGGAAGCTCATGCACCTGCTGCGGTGGTGTGCGCTGTGTGGTGTGCCGTGGATAATAGTAATGGGGGGGCGCAGGCTCCGCAGGTGTGGTGTGTCGTCTTGGAGGCGGGATGGCACCTCGCGAGAGATGAGAATAACCCGGATAGGCACTGCCTGCTGCATGACTTCATGCTTGTTGCAGAGTCCTCTCCAAAGCATCCGTGGGGACGGATTATTCCCTACAAAAGACAGTCCAGGTGTGGGCCCCAGTCCGAGTCCCAGTCCGAGTCCCAGTCCGAGTCCCAGTCCGAGAGCCGGGCGAAGGGGAAGCAGACAGCGACCAGGCAAGGAGAATACTGTAACGAGTCAACCAGTTCCCGCGCCTGTGGTACGGCATCCCAGTGTGTGGGAAAGCGGCCAGTGTTGGTTGCTAGCGCTTGGACGGGTTGGGAAAGCAGCTCGCCGTCTCAGACGAGGCGCCTAGGCACGCTCGGTAGCGAACAGCAGAAGACGACGTATGCAACGACTTGGCCCTACCGAACATGCCGAGGACGAGGACTGAGAGGGCGACCCCTTCCGAGGACTCGCCTGGATGGTGACTGCTGTCGAACTGGGTGTGGTGTGTTGGTGGGTGATTGGCCTGGGCAAGACGAGCAAACCATGCGTCACAGAGTGGCTGTATGACAATGAAGGCAGTGATGAACACATGATTGAAGCCGAGGGAGGTATGGTGGGACAAAATCAATGTCTCGACTTGTAAGTGTCGAGCATCTGTCTGAATGTGGGGCAGCTGTTCTGGGAAGGTCCCCAGGCTTGGCATGACACAGCTCCAGAAGAAGGTGCTGTCACTGGTCAGGTGCGGGGGAGGTCCCAACTCCAGTGCAATGTGCCGGCGCAGGTACAGCAACTGCCAGCACCCCCCCCGCATGCTCAAGGCCGCGTCTCCATCGGAGCCGGTGCCAACGGAGCAACTTGCATCTCCGCCCACATAGTCCGCCGTTGCCCGGGCGGCGTCTTGTGGTCTGTCCTATGTTGTCTTGAAAACAAGCAAGACAAGAAAGCAAGAGGACGAGAAGCCCGACCTGCTGAGACGAGACTCGGACATTTGAGCGTGACAGAATGGGGAGAGGATTCCATGACACGGCACGCGGATCTGCACGAATATATCATACTCCTGCCCGTATTTGTTTATTTATTTATTGGTTTTGAATCCTTATTTTTCTACTTGTTCTGGCTTTTTCTTGGGTCAACGGAAGATGCATGAAGATGAACAAAAGACAGAACCTAGGTAGACCTAGATTGCCGAGCCAACGCGTCGTCGCTGCCGCCAGGCTGCGCGAAGACGCGAGGCAACCACTTTACTTAGTGACCCCACCATGCCGAGAGCTGTGGCCCGTGAAAGTACAAAGTACCTCGCATAGTAAACACCCGGATTTGCAAACAAGCGACTACCACACACCAACACAACATCACACTGCTCTGCACAAAAACCACCGTCACCTCCGGCACGTCGGGAGAGACCTTGCGAAACTAAACATCAAAGAATACGTGCAAAAAGCACAACGTCCACCATGCCTGCCCCAAGTACCCTCTCCATCGCGACCTCCTCCGTCCAGCGCCTGGTCAAGGAGGAGACCTACTACCACAAGGAGCTCGCCGGCCAGCAGGTCCGCATCGAGAGGCTGGAAAAGAAGATCAGCGAGAACTCCGCCGACCTGGACGAGAACGCCGAGTACGTGCTGAAGCAGGAGGTCAGTTGCCATTATCCCCCCCCCCCCCGGGGCCAAGCGGCTCGTTCAGCCCCCGAGAGCACGGATGCGCTAAAACACAGGCTTCCACACACAGAAACAAGCTCTCGAGGAGACCAAGGCCGTGTTTGGGCCCCTCCGCAGCCGCATCGCCGATGCCTTGAGCAAGCTGGAGGAGCAGATCGCCCTGAGCGAGAGCGAGGAGGGCCCCGCTGAGGAGCTGGCCAAGGCACGGGAGGTGCTCAAGGAGGGCCAGGATGCCCTCAAGACCGAGGCCTAGGGTTACTCGGTCCCGCTGCGTGAGGCGATCAGACGCGAAGGACTGGGATGGGGTGAAGCGCATCAGTCGTACCTGGGGCCGGAGTCCTCTCGCTGAAGAAGTGTCTCACTCGTGAGGATGAGCTTTTGATCAAGGTGACTTGCGGCAGAATTGGAGCGAAAGGCGCAGAACAGCACCTGATCTTGAACACTCAAGCACGGAGAATTAGAGAATGGGCCACACCGGCACCAGAGCTTAGTGCTTGACAATGGATTCATTGCTTTTGGGGGTATCTTGTGTGTCTGAATGTTTTACACTCTCGTGTGGAAACGAACCCCTTCTGTCCTCCTCAAGAGATTCGTTGACTCACGAGGACCTGAAGTCGTCATCATGAAATGTCCATCTTGTCCTCCGCAGTCTGACCTTCGACCGTGATCTGTGGTGCCGACGTAGCCTCCTCTCGAGATTCACCCATCTCGACATCCTCGACGTCCTGACGCACCTCCGGCTCGGCGCTCTTGGAGGGCGATGGCTCTCTACTCCCTGCGCGACTGCCAGCTTGGGACGTCCCGGATGCATCTGGCGGCACCTTCAATCCTCCTTCAGCAGGAGCCGGACTATCACGCATTGGCGTCCTACCGCCCACAGAAGCCGCCCGGGGCGTACTGCCTCCTTCCTCGCCGAGCCCCTTGGGCACAGCAGACGCGACACCTGCCGCACCATCCGGTCTAGGCGTCGCATTCCCACTCGCACTGCCCGGCCTCGGCGTCGTTCCGTCCACCGCAGCGTCGGCCTCCCCGCCGCCCTCCTCACCCTCATCCATGCCCTCCCTCCTCTCGACCTCCTCCTTCTCGTCCCGGATGAGCCGCCGCAGCCGCATGCTCTCGTCCATGATCCGGCTGAACTGCTCCCTCCGCTCCCTCCACGTGACCGCGTACGTCTCGCTCTCCGCCTCGAGCTGCCGGCACTCCTCCTCCAGCTTGTCGATCCCCGCGACGGCCTTGGGCCGCTCCTGCAGGGCCTTGTTGTCGAAGATGGCCCGCGCGAGCCCGTCCCACGCCTGCCGCCGCGCGCGCGTCTCCTGCGCCGCCGCGAGCTGGACGCGCAGCCGGGCCGTGTTGTCGCGCACGCGCGCGCACGTGTCGAGGATCGCCACCCGCTCCGAGGCGTACCGCTCGCGCTGCGCCGCGTTGGCCGACGTCAGGAACTGCAGCCGCCCGATGGTGTAGTCGAACGCCGCGAAGTCGAGCGTCACGTCCTCCTTGAGCTGCGCAAAGTCGGTCGCGGGCGTCTCCTCGTCGTCGTCGCCGCCTGCCTCGTCGTTGTCTTCATCTTGGGTTCCTCGCTTGGTCTTTGCTGCGTCGGCGGCGCCGTTGGTCGCCTCGGGCGGTGGCGTCAGGGTCTGGCGGATCTTGCTGTTGGCGAGCTGGTTGATGGTCGCGAGACGCTTGGTGATGCGCTTGAAGGGCTTCTCTTCGATGCTGAAAAGGCGAGACTTGTGCAACTGATTCTCCTCCTCTGGATCGAGGAGCTGCCAGGAGGACGCCATGATTGCAACTGATGGGCGGATTACTGTGTGTTGTTGGAGGATGAGGTTATGTCGACGAAAGACGAGCTTAGGACGGTTGCGATGCGAGGTCGTCAAAGTTGCGGCTCTGGGAGTTTGGTAGTGCCCGATCGGGTTAGCGTCAGCATATTAAGTTGATCACGTCGAGGTTTAGCGCAGGGCTAGCCGAGCGGCGATCTGCATCTGGATGGACGACGACGCAAGGCTGCAAGTTTCCTGCAATCATTCCTTTGTCTCTTATCATTACCTCACTTCACACTCACTCGTCGCAGCGCAATCATCTCGCCATGGTCTCAGGGGTGGCATCTCAACGTTGTAGCGGATCTCAAAAGACTCTCTCTTTCACTTGTACAATGGGACGACTTCGATCAGTCGTTCACGTGCCCGAGTACTGCCCATCGTTCATTGTTCCTTGTTTGCATCAAAGGCACGATACCTGCCGATTTTAGTCCTTGCAGAGAACAATAGATCCTCATCAAGTGTGGGGTCAGGTCGATGCCGATTGTCACGAGCCTCAACTGCACGTTGGAACGTGGCCTACGCAAAACGCTAGAAATTGCTAGTACCCAGTAGGTGCTGTGGAAAGGCGCCTATTCTGAAAAGTTGCGATTTATTCAAGAATTGGCATTTTATATTGAGTTTCTCACACACTAACGCGAGCGTCCAATGAGAGAATTTACAGCTAATTATTCCAAAAAGGCGCCCTTTCTGCAACGTCTATTTAAGATGGGCGTTCCAACGCTTGGTGACCTTTGTCGCCAAGTTGCCAAAGCAAATGTGGACAACATCTTTTACGTCCCGCCAGACTTGAGTTTCGATAAAGTCAAAGACATCCTCACCCTTGTGAAGAAAGCCGACCAGCTGGCAGAGATCGAAAGAATGGCTCCTCACATCGTCAGCAAGGAGAGCGACGACCTGTGGAAGCGCCTCGTCCACATCGACCACGGAACGAGGCACAAGAGATACGTCAAGGACTACAAGTCCGCCCATGGTAACCAGGAACCAATCATTCCCAACTGGAAGATGATGTACTTGAAGCACGACGATGACAACGGTAAGCCCTCTCAGAACGCATCTTGTATACATGGTATTTATGATGCTAACGCTTTCGTGACAATAGCACAGCAGGGGGTGGAGGCCCTGACTACGCTTGCGACCACGACCCAGCAGCTTGCTCAGGATGCCGCCAACTCCAAGGCCAAGATCGTCTCCCACAGCGCCATCAGTGCCCTTCCCCGACCTGGTTCGAAGACGGGCAACACCCTGTCGCGTGAGTCCATTAGCCGTCCCAAGACCATCCTCCAGCAGGCGCGCAAGGAGGCCCAGGACGCCAGTCGCCGCCGAAAGATGGCCACCGCCTGGGCCAAGCCCGCCCAGACTGATGCTCCCGCCGCGGGCAAGGTCAAGGTCGCCCCCAAGGGCCTCCAGGAGGAAGTCCGCATCAGCAAGCAGCCCAAGTTCCAGCCCAAGGCTCCCAAGCCTGAGCCCACGCCCGAGGAGCTGGAGCGCACCGAGCGAGAGGCCAAACTGCTGGCCCTGAAGAAGGGACCTGCGACCAACGTCGCCAAGCCTGACGCTACCACCGCACCCACCAAGCTTGTCGGCACCGAGGGCAACCTCGTCGTCTCGCCCAAGCCTGCTTCGACCACACCCTCCAAGCCCCAGCAGCCAGCTGTCAAGAAGTCGACCCCCGTTACCCTGTTCCCTGGTGGTAGTGTCGCCAAGACAGGCATCCAGGGCAAGATAGTCGTCAAGGCCGTCAAGCCCGACGGCACCCTCGTCCCCCTCAAGTCGATCTCCACCTCCTCGCCTGGTAAGACGTCCTCGTCGGCCAGCCCCGACCGCGATCGCCCCAATTCCAACGCTGGATCGCCCCCCGCTGCTTCGTCCTCCACTTCGAGCCTGAAGCGCTCGGCAGCTGCCATGGAGGCTTTGACTCCCGCAAGCAGCTACACCACCTCGCCTCCCGCCAGCGGTCCTGGAAGCCCCCCTGGTGATGTACGTCCCATGAAGAAGCGAAAGGCTGCGGTGTTCATGGCGCCCAAGAAGAAGACTTGAAGAGAGCCACAGCAAAGGTTTCATTGATGTTGATTGAGAGGGTTTGTGGTCTGCTCGCTGGGCAAAAGCTGGTTTCAGCCATGGTCACATCGTTTATGGCCTCGGCATTGAGCACACAGCCACGTTGCTGGGCATGAGATGGATTATTTCTGCATGGAATTGTTTCTGCATGGCGTCTTAAGAGATTGATGAAAGGGGCTTCACTGGATGGCGTCTCGAGACAATGATGAAAAAGGCTTCACTGGATGGCGTCTCAGGACTTGAAGGAAGGATTTCCATCTCTGTATCTGCGATGGAGTTGGAGGCACTCACCAAACAGATTTTATGATTGAAGAGATGGCGTTAATGGACAGTACAACAATATGCAGATGCCCCGCTAAGATGCATCACTTTTCACGAACCGCGCGACTTACGCACAGTTAATAAAAGCCTGAGATTAGAACCAACGCTCTTCGTTGCCTGCCACCTCGAGGAGTATGTGTTGTAGAAAGCGTGGTTCTTCTAGAGGTCTTGTGGTCTCTTGTTCCTGAACGCCTCGAGACCGCATCAAAGACAAGAGGACATGAGCATTCCCTCATGTCCAGCGCTTATGCCGCCGTGTGAATATCGACCATGATGATTTGGGCCGCTCGATCACAGGTCTCCCTCCTTTGCAGTCGTCCTCTGTGCTTGCGACTTCCCCAGTCCACCAGTCTAAACATCGCTCTTGATATATCGACCGTGGCCACTCGATGGCGGCGCTCTCGTCGCATGGAAGGCTCGGTCGCCGGTCGCCGGGTTGCAGGGTGTCTATTGTCCGCCACCTCTCAGGGCAAGAACCAAGTGCAGAACATTGCCGCCCTCGAGCGAGTAGTCTTTGGCCTTCTTCTCGTCCGCCCTATTACACACAGCCCAGGGCGTCAGTCTTGCGGCGCATGTGGCCGACCCCCCTCGGCGGTTGTCCGGGTACACTCACATCTGCTTTCCCTGGTAGATCAGGCGTTGCTGCACGGGAGGGATGCCCTCCTTCTCCTCGACTTGCTCCTTGATCTGCGAGATCTGATTTTCGTGCACTCTTGGGTCAGCTAGCTGCTCAAGATACGGGCTTGGTGCGGGGTGCAGGAGAAGCACTTGTGGCAGGTATGGGAGGCGGGGCGTCGTACCAGGTACTCCTCCTCAATGTCGAGCTCAATCTCCTTCCCGGTCAGCGTTCGTACCCTGTTGAATAGTGAGGTATCGTCAGCATTCTGCGTGGCGCATTGGACACATTGAAGGCAGGAAGGCGCACTTGATCTGCATCTTGGCGGCGGAGTTGGTGCTTGATAGTGGGGTTGTCGAGGATGTGTGCAAGAGATGTTGTGCCTTAGGGACTACTCTCTAACGTGTGAGATCGTGTGCTAGAGAGATGTTGGTTGTTGTCATAAAGGAGCTGGTACCTTCCACAAAGGATGACGGCGATCACTGGAGTTGGGCGACTGCCTGTGGGTCTCTCTATTTAGATCACTGAGGGGCATTGAACAGGCAACTTTTGGGGCAGGCAGAGCGGGACAGCGGGGGACCCTGGAAGAACTAGGTAGTACGACAGCAGCTCTTGGCTATACAAATATTAAATAGCTTCATTACTGTGAACTGTGATCAACTGTCATTTGTCAAATGCTCGTCACAAATGGCTTGTTGACACCTGAAGATACTCTTCTGCTAATGCTTCATTTCCATTTTTGTCACGAGCCCAATAATGGGCGTTGCTGAGTAGCATTAAGTTATTCTTACACAGAGGCTGTCCCCTAAGAGCCGGTGTACCGATACCATGGAGGAGATGAGATTGCATCTGGGTCTCAGCCGTCTATTTCTTGTCGTTCCCGTCCTTCTCAAACACATTGAGGCTCAGACCCTCAGAGTCCAGGAGCAGCCGGTTCTTGCCGCCATTCTCCTGCATGATCTGTGCGATCGCCCTCGCGTTCTCCAGCTTCTTCAGCTCCACGTACGCTCCGTTCCTCTTGATCGCGTCACCGATCAGCTGCGCAGAGCGCGCCTCACCCTGCGCCTTGACTACCATCGCCTGCTTCTCCTGACGAGCCTTGTCGACAACGAAGGCCGCACGCTGCGCCTCTTGTTGTGCGACCTGCTTGGCTTCGACTGCTGCTGTGAACTCGGGAGAGAACGCAAGATGCTTGAGGCCTAGTTAGCAACGACGAATATGGTGGAGTTTTGAAGCTCAGGAGAGAACACTTACCGTCAAGGATACATCATCCAACAAGATGTTGAAGCGCATCGCCCTCCGTGACAGGTTCTCACGCACTAACCTGGCGACCATCTCTCTCTGGGTGATCAACTGGCTGGCGTTGAACTGTGCCACCACGCTCTTGAGCACCTCGTTCACAATCGAGGGCAGCACTCTCTCGTCGTAGTCTTGACCAAGCGTTCGGTAGATCTGAGGCAGGGCGCTGACTTCAGGTCTGGACAGGACACGGCAGGTGATGTTGACCATCTGGAGATCCTTGGTGCCGGTGAGGGACGACACGTTTCGCGGCTTCGCTCGCACATCGTAGACGATCTCTTGCTCCAGCCAGGGAAGCTTGATGTGGGTTCCTGTCGCCGCCATGATGAGCCTTTCGCCTCGACTGTTCTGGGACCGGGGCGGCCGGACATACCTTCAGTGTATATTTCCTTGCTCACACCACTTATTCTCTTGTACTTGATCGCCCTGTGGCCACCATCGACGTTGAAGAGAGCATTGTTGAAGAACAGGCCGCCTCCGACAAGCAGAGCCACACCCGCGACGGCGCCAAAGAGACCCGGTGGAGGCTTGCCACCGGGTAAGTTGCCTCGACCTGAACGCGCAACGGACCGCAGCCGCTGCAGATACTCCTCCATGGGATTACGGTCCGACATCTTGACGGACGGTGGGAAAATGCGGGTGGCAATGCAGCACAACCACTTGCTGGAGGAAGGGGTGGAGCTGGTGAAGTTGGTGGTGGTGGTGTTGATGCGTGGAGTATTGCCTGCAAACCGAAGCTCTGCAAAGCTGATGCGCAGAAGTCAATGATTTGATCACCCCAGCTGCTATGCAGGGATCAGTGCCTGACAAGACTCAAAGTCTGGGGTCGGTGGCCCAAGCTCGCAGGGGTCCTCAACCTCATGCCTCAACTGGGTAGACTCGGACTTTCAACAACCACGACACTCTCAAAAACTGTTCAACCTCATTCTCAGGCCACACGCCTTGCACAGCACCCGAGGACAGGGCAATACACACAAGATTGGATGGTAGACCAAGAACTGTTGCTGGATTGATAACAAAGGCTTCCTGTTCTAGTCGGACTAATACCAGCCATTCTCAGTCCCAGTGTCATCCTTCATCCGTGCTGCTCCTGTCCTGTTCAACTTCCTCCTTCCCACCGTTGAGGCCTATTCCAAAGGCAAAGTGATCAAATTTGTGCTTGTACCTCGCTTTGGGTTGAGTCGTCCTCGCCCTTCCTGTCTTGCCCGTCCCAGAAAGAGAGCTACGCTGCCTTGATCTCAGAGCTATTCATCACAGTCCTCACTGCTCTTATCCAAAAACAGAGACACATTATTCGTACTCGCCATGTCTACAAAAACACCCTCTCGAGTTGTCTTCGTGGGCAACATACCCTATGGTTTGTCAACCCCGCACCTTGGATTTCTTCCAAAGCCCCACAGGGTATTAACCATCTGTTCTTTCAGGGCTGTCCGAGGAGCAAATCACAGACCTCTTCAGTAGTGCTGGCCAGGTTCTAAATTTTCGCCTTGTCTACGACAGAGAGACTGGTCGTCCCAAAGGCTTTGGATTTGCAGAATACCCCGACGCAGGTATGCGACAACTTCACATGCACCCCCATTTACTATCACCGTCAATGCAGACTGGCTGACTGATATTGTCCCCACCAGACTCGGCCGCCTCAGCAGTCCGCAACCTCAACGACCACGAGATCATGGGTCGCAAGCTCCGAGTCGACTTCAGCAACGAGGGCGGAGCTGGAGGCAATGACGACTCGCCCAACCACGACCGCAATCAGGCCTCCAACGTCAACAGCTACAACGCCATGCCCGCCAACGGCGCCGATAACATGGGCTCCGGCGGCCCTCTCCCACCCCTCCCCTCCGGCATCACCCTGCCCCAGGGCGTGAGCGTGACCGACCACATCTCGCGCACCCTCAACACCCTGCCGCCCACCCAGCTCCTCGACATCCTCAACTCCTTCAAGCAGCTGTGCACCACGGACCCGGCGCGCGCCACCGAGCTGCTCACCCAGGCGCCCCAGCTCTCCTACGCCATCTTCCAGGCCCTGCTCCTCATGGGCCTCGTCAGCCCCGAGGCCATCAACGCCGTCCTCGAGCCCGGCTCCGTCCCTCCCCCCGCGGCAGCAGCAGGAGGAGGCGGCTTCCCTCCGGCCCCCGGCGGCTACCCCGGCGCGACGAACACCCCGCCCGTGACGCACGGCGGCTACGCCCCTCCGCCGCCTCCTGCCCCACCCGCCGTCGCGCCCACGCCCGTCGTCGTGCAGCCCGCGCAGCAGCCCGCGGCGGCTGCCGCCGCCCCGGAGCAGGCCTCGCCCGACGCGCTCATCCAGCAGGTCCTGTCGCTGCCCGAGGAGGTCGTCCTGCAGCTGCCCGAGGCCGAGCGCGTGCAGATCATGCAGCTGCGTGCGCAGTATGGTGTCTCGCGGGGCTAGGGTGCTCCGTGGACATGTTTCGAACCTTGATGGGCGCACGCAAGGGCAAAGACACGGTCTCGTGAGGTCCTGGTTTTCCCCCATACACACATACCCAATGCTCTGGTCCCAGCGACGAATGTGGTACTGGCTCGGCTGGTCTGATCACGATAAAGTTTCATCTGATGGAAGGCTTTCACTGAGACAATGTGCCACTTCGTCGGTACTTTCTCGAATGATCCTCCTCCCAATACCTTTATTGGTCCCTTGGGTTGGGGATGCCCGGGTGGTTTGGTATGGCCATCTGCGAAGAGACACGGTAGTATTCTAGCTGCCGTCGTCTAGGAATAACAGAGAATGCGGCGTGTAAGATTTGGTCCATGTCGATGGCGAAGAGAGAACGTCAGAGTCACGCCAACGGATTAAGGGAAGCAAATGGGATCTGGTGGTGGGAACAGTGGCGTTATGGAGGAGTGAAATGGGCAAAGGTGCAGTGCTATGATAGACAGGAAGTTACTTCATCTCCAGGCCATCGGACAGGCACCATCTGCATCAACTTATGGGAAATTCCCGTTCTGGTGTTTGTCATTTATGCAATCGATTTGTGCTATGTGTTACTTTTGAGAGTATGTTCTGAACAGTGTGCTTGTTTTCAAAAAGCAGCAGGTGACGCTTCCGACAAGGTGCCTTCTGAGGAACCCGTGCCATTCCCAGCAACTCTGGCTCGCGTATTCATCCACATGTATCGCTATCCTAAATCTAGGATTCAATCATAAACAAAATCTGACAGGTGGGTACTGTGATCAGCCCAATACCGATGCTATTGCTGATTCAAATGCAGTGAACGGGCTCCTCCCACTTGGAATTTGTTAATCCGTAAGACACCGACAATCTCCGCAAAATCACACGATCCGGTAAACTCTCTTCGCAATGAGGAAACAAGAAATTCCAAAAGCGATCAGACCAGCGGTGATCCAGAAGAACCAGTTCAAGTCGCCCTCGTAGTCCTGGCCAGGGACCCAGACGTTCATGCCCCAGAGACCCGTGATGATATTCATGGGCAGTACGATGGTACCGAGGACCGTGAGTTTGCCCAGGACGTCGTTCGTCTGCTCCGCGCGCTCGTTCATGCGGATGTTGATCTGAGCTAGGTAGTTCTGATGAGATCTGGCGAGAATCCTATTCGAGTGGTTAGCAAGTCGAGCAAATCAAAGCGTCTGAAGCTGGGTCACTCACATCTCATAATGACTCAAGTTTCCGGTCATAGTCACAATATGGTCCTGGATATCGCCGAGGTAGATGCCAATGTCAGAGCGAGGAGCCACCTCCCACTGCTCGTTGCACCTCTTTGCAAAGCCTTTGATGACGTCGGCCTTGCTGCCCAAGAGACGGTAGAGACCCATGACTTTCTTCCGAGTCTCTCCAACCCGGCGCAGCATATTGACTCCACTCCCACGGACTGTACTTCCGGAATCTGACTTGTCATCCCCCTTCACCTTTTCGGACCTCAACCTCTCCTTCCGTGTCGGGTCCTCCTCGGCATGGAGCTTGACAATATCGGCGTCGATCTCGTCGACTTCCTCCTCGACGGCCTGGATGAGGGGTAGATACACGTCGGTGATGTCGTCGATGAGTGCGTACGCGATCCAGTCAGGCGTGAGAATCAAGTAGTCGCGCAGCATTCGAACACGTCTTCGAACGTTTGCTGGATGTGGCGTTGGGGAGAAATGGAAACTGATGATTCCGTCCCTGAGCACGATGAGGTACAAATTCAGTGGCTCGAGATAATCCTCGCTCCTTGGATCCTGGTTGAAGGTCCTGTAGTGCACAAAATAGTAGTGCTGGAAGAGTTCGACCTTTTCACGTGCTTCTTGCATCATGATGTCCTCGCTCGTCAGACCGTGAATACCAAATGTCCGGGCAAGCACCCTCATTTCGGCTTCAGTTGGGCTCAAGACATCCAGCCACCAGACCGGTCGATCTCCAAGTCTGACAGGCTTCTCATCCTGCTCTGCTGGGGGTGGCGATGCTGCCGCTGACCTCGGATACGCAGGCGTGGCTTCACTGGAAGCGTGTTGTGAAGTCTGCGAGGCCCCTTGGGTCACTTTTGGCGAGAGTGTGCCACTTTCAGGTGGCGGATCTGGTCCGCCATGGACGGAGCCTACAACGGAAGGCTGGCGCGTGGGGACTTTGGAGCCGGCGTTTTGACCACCCAGAGACCGCGCAGGGGTTGGCTTCTGAAGATCGTCATCATCGCTCTCTGAATCTGACGAATCTGACAAGACGGGTCTGTCTGGTATGAAGAGTTCCCGGAAACTGCTCCCTTGGCCCTCCTGCTGTACCAGCTCAGAGATTGTAGAGCTGTGAATAGTGCCCACGAATTCCTCATTGAAGTAAGTGAATCGATAGGGCGCGTCCTCTTCTGGCTGAAACCAGCCCTTGTGGATAGGTCGCAGCCTGCCGTTGACTAACTGGGGTTCTGTGATTTTCTTGGCCTTCCGTTCTTCACTGCGCCCCTCCTTCTCGACCTGAGCAAACTCCTCGAGATAGCCCAGCTGAGGACCCCTGATCCTGCGCCGTCGTGATCGCGCATGGTGGCTGTGCTTGGGTCGATCGAGCCCGTCCTCGGCGATCTCGGACATGCCCTCCTGCGGGAAGCAGACATCTTCTTGAGCCCCAAAGTCGAAGGTGCGTCGCCTTTCAAAGGTCATGTCCGGTGCCTTGGGGCTCGAGGGCGGGCGAGAATCATGATCACTGAAATGGTCGTCATGATTTGATGACAAGTCGAGACCGTTCAGCTCGTCTATCAGCATTGCGTCCTCCAGTCTCCAGTCCCTGTCAGCAGCTCTAGTCCTCGGGGATCCGGGCACGGATGGCGGGTAGTTGACATCGTAACTTGAGCTGAAGGGATTGTCCACGGTCAAGCCCTTCCTGCCGCTGGTTCTGCTCGACCCCCTTCTTCCAGAGGACTGGTTTCTTCCGGCGTCATTGGAGCCAAACCCGTTGAACATCATGGGTTGTTCGGAACGTAATCGACCGGCCGTTGAGAGGAGAGGTGCCCGCTCGTCGACGGCGAAATCGTCCTCTTGTTCGTCTCCGCTGCCTCCATCACGTATGATCTTCAGCTTGCTGGCACTTTGTAAGGGTTGGTTAAGGGCCGGGGATTGGACTGCATTCGAGGACCGTCGAGGGCGCATGAAATAAGGTTGGTCTCTGCAGATAGAGGATCAGCTCATCTCACCATAACTAAATCCGGGGACACAAATGGAGAGGAACGTACCTGTGGTCCAAGAGAGTCTGGCTATCTATACTCGTGCCACTGAGATTGTGTCGCTGGCCGTAGAAGCTTTGGCTGGGGGCAGCCATGCTGGAGCTGATACCCTCTTCGTGGTCCATGTCGTCATTGGTGATTGCAAAGGACTGCCTCCTGTTTCTTCTCCTCTTGGCGCGAGTGCCGGCACGCTTCTTCTTCTTCGGCGCATTGCTCGAGGGCCCGGCAGGTGGACCGGAGCTGATGGCGGGCAAGCTGGACCCCGGGTTCGGTGCAGCCATGGCAGACCAGAGTCGCGGAAGTGACGCAGGGTCGGTTGGTGTTTCCGCTGATCCGCTGTACGTCCTTCTCAACAGCACAAGAAGTAGGGTGATGCGGGCGAGGGTCGGTCCATGGGCTGATTTACCCCAACGTCGTAAGATCGCCGACTATTTGCGTGAAGAGACTGGCCACGTACTCAATCATGGATGGAGAGGAGAGTTGCTGGCCCAGGGGGATCACTCGCGGCCGATTCTCGACCTCGGGACTCTCGACCTCAGAGGCGGGATCGCCGATCTAAGTCGACGACTGTGAGTAAATATACCGACGAATGGAGCTCGCAATCATACGAGATAAAGTCGCAGAAGGACGGTTGAGGCAGATGATCGACGTAACCAGAACGCATTCATTGGTTGTGAGAGATCAGGGCGGTGGACTGAACGAAGAAATGACAGGTGTATAGACTCGAAGTATAACTTTTCGAAATGTCACACAACACCGACAATTGAGAGTAAAGTCAAGGGTGAGGAGAATTGGGGGCCCAAAGTAACCCAAAAGCTCCAAATGTTTCAAGCGTGGAGTGACATCAGCGTTCTGTCTGAATTACGGAAGCTTTGTTCCTCGGCCCTGAACTCAATTCATAGCTAGCGCAATTTGGCACGTACATACCGGTACGGTAGGCACAGTGATCCCGGGCACCACGAGCGGGTGAGCCCCCAGGCCCCCGTACCCGTCACGCCTCTGTAAAAGTACGGAGTCAGGACTTATGGAGTCGATCGACACCGGGTTCTCGACTCTTCTTGCATCTCCGGATGAACCTCCACCTCGTCCATCTCATCACGGCTCTAACATCGCTAGCAGTATATAAATGCACTCCTCCGCTGACTTCCTGTTCGACGCACAAACTGTGCACACCACCGTGTGGCCAGCCAAGGGCGCCCATCTCTGAATCTATGACTAAAGAAACGGATCATTGCGCAGATGGTACTTAGCCAATGCTACAGACGTAATCCTGTAAATCGCCGATCCTCAGCTTTGCTAAAATCCCCAGAAACCTTCGCAATGGCCCCCAATAAGGATGAAGACTATTAAACGGACCAAGTGGTGCAGAGTGCCTCGAATGGGACAGGCACAGCGTCATAATCCCGGAATCACCGCAACGTATCAGTCGTGTTCAACATAAACGGGAGTGACATGGCGATAGCACTCACATCTGTCTGAAGAACTCGCTCCGAGGTTTGCGAACACTTAGTCGTGATGTACGATCCAGAACTTTGCCATGCCAGTTTACCACTCGCAAAAGCCAGAGCTGCGCAGGTGGTGACTGCTCAAGACCTCTCGTATGTTTGTCGATGGAGGAGGCACGCGACCAGTTGCCTGATATGGCACTACATATAATCACATGTAAACCCACCATCTAGGTATGGTAGACTTAACACAAGCAGCTATGACAACATGAAGACTCCCACGCCAGGCACCGCCTCGCCGCGTGGGGGCCGGGTCTATCAGCTTCCACGGTCCACTGCGCCCAAGGAGGCATCGCAGAGATTCCAAGAGCACAAGACGCTTGATTTCCCTTCATCGTGCATATATTTCATCCAAGTGGACGCCACAATACTGAGCGCGTATGGACCGTGATTTTGCCAAATGACTTGGGTGGCTATCGAAGGAACCTTCACTATCGCTAGGCAAGACCGATGCAGTTTTGATATGCTCCGACGCCTGAAGTACTCTGTCCTCCCGATCCATACTCCTGAAATAACAGAGAGAACTCCCGCTGCGCACCACTAGGGATTACACGAGAAATGTTCGCGACCAGAGCAGACTCGTATGTCGCCAGCCAGTCTCATTACCTCGCACCGAGACTATTAGCCCGATATCTGCCATTCTTCCCCGCCGCCATCATGTTGACCGACGTGCTCGATTTCTGCCTCTGTCCGCCCGGCTTCAGCCGTCTGGCCATTTGGTACGCCCGATCCAGCTCCGTCTCGATGGCACATCGGATCCTGAGCGCCGAAACAGCTGGCCAGACGCTCCTCTCACCCCTCAGGATCCAGTAGTCCAGTGTCTCCCTGGTCGGCGTCTCCAACAATCGAACAAAGTCGCTGGCCGTGACCTCCGGCACGAGCATCACGCTCGCACCGGGGATCCGCTCGTCCACCAGGAAGCGTCTGATGCCCGTGGGCACGAGGCCGAGGGTGTCCAACTGTCGGAGGCGGTGTCTAACTTCCAGCCCGACCATTCTCACCAGGAATGACGTGACAGACGTCGTTGTGCTGCGGGTCTCAAAGTGTGAAGGCCCATGCATGTCTGACTGCAAGAAAGGGATGAGATATGGTCGGGCCTGGGATACGATGAAGTGGTTCACGTTGAACAGCTCTGCTATGCGCATCAACGGTGAATCACGCTCTGTATAAGATACATGTGTCCAGTGCTGCAGGTCGATCTCGTCGGCGGGTGCCCAGGGAACGATGTTGCCGTCCTGATCTTTGCACAGGATGCCGTTCTGCCTGTGACCATAGAAGGAAGGCGTCGAAGCATTAGATGCCACAGCGGCTGTCCAAATCAGCTATGTACAAGTCAGTCAGCGGGTGTATGTATCTCTAAAAGTGTCCAAAAGCAGCGAGCACATACCACGTTCGGCGCTGTCAAATAGTTCAACAGCGTCGGTACACCAGCCTGTCCAGCCGTGGCGACAGTGATGTTCAACACCCGCTTACTCCTGCTATATGCTTCCTCGAACGTCAGGTCGCCGACGTTCGCCCGCACGCAGTCCTCGAGCACTTTCACATCTAGGAAATATCCTTCGCGGTAGAAGCGCTTCACCCGACGAAGCAAGGTCGCCCACCTGCTCGAAGTGGACTGCCCAGCATCATTCTCGCCGTCCCCGCCCCTCGCCTGAGATTTAGCCGCGAACGCGGAAAGATCGATTCCATCCCCCTTCAGAACCTCGGGTAGCTCCTCTTCCTTGTGGATAGCCACAAGCGCAGCGATGAGCGCCCCCGTCGCAGTACCAGTAATAATGCGAGGAAGGAGACCACGCAAGAAGAGGGCCTTCACGACCCCCAAATGACATAAACCAAAGATGGCGCCGCCTTGCAAGACCAGAGAGCTGCGCCCGAATGCCTGTCTCGTATCGTGCACAAAGTCAAGCTTCATCTGATTCGACATGGTCATGGGCATCCTGGCGTTTGTGATCGCTCCGCTACCAGTGCTCGTGTTGCTACCCGGTGTGGTCGAGCTGGTCTCGCTGAAATGCACCGCCGGCGCTTGCGACTGCGTAGACGAAGACCCAACTGTGGCGACGTTGTTGTTGCCGGAGCTGGTAGTCTCGAGAGCACCCACGCCACTCGGCGGGACCGCCGGCAGGCTCCCAATGTCCTCAATGACCTCGGCCACCTGCGTGATGTACTCCTCAATGAGGTATTTCGTCCCGGAAAAGCTGCGGTTGTACAGTTTCGTCGCGGTGATATTCCCCAGGTTCCGCACCAGCCCCGACCGCAACAGGTTCACCAAGCCGTGTACATCCTGCTCCTCGCGCGCGAGCACCAGGTTGTCCAGGCGCTCATGGATGAGCCTGTAGTCATAATACCGGGAGACCTGGTTGTAGCGCCAGAGATCGAGCCCGAGCAGGTTATCGAGGCGCAGCGCGGCCTCCTCCCACTCCTCGTACGATTCGGCATGGCGGAGGACGTCGAGCCAGAGCTCCGAGGGGGCTTTGCGGCGCCACCAGGTAAGGAATCTCTGTATCGAGCGAGTTCCCGTTAGCTTTCAGTCATTGCGTAATTAAAACGAGGGCGGCGGCATGCAGACACTCGTCTTCTGCTTACCCGGCGCCAGAAACTCAAGATCTCGACAATAACGGCCCAGACGCCTACAATCACGGTCGCCACCGACCCCATGGCTGTCTGTCCTCGTAGCTGAGGATGAGCATCTGAAAGTCGTGGGCGAACGGGATCAATTGAATGTCTCAATGTCTGAAGCTCGGTAACATCGCTTGAAAGAGCTGAACAGGCTAGATTGTTGGGTGCGCATAGTTGCCGGGTCTGAGCACTATCAAGCTATAGGAATCTTGCAGGAGCTGATGACGGCAGCAGGTGGCCCCTGGCTCACGCGACAGCCCTTGACATGTGAAATCGTGGGGTAGTAAATCACTGGCCCCACAGGGCGCTCCCGACTCGGCCGAAATCACCTGAACGCGCAGATAACTGATGTTAAGGTGAATTCAACGCTGTGCTTTCCTCTCAATTACTTTGTATCTGAAGGGCCGGAATGGTTTGGTATCTGATCAGTTTGAGACACTCCGATGCGTTCCATCTCCTCGCCTGTCTGTGGTAGATAACCCCCTCTTCAACCTAGGTAGAAGAGCTCAATCAGATGTCTTTTTGAGACCCGATCTATCGTGAATGTCGTGGTAGTTTACAGCCATTGCCTTGACCATCAAGGCAATTAGACGACGGAGAGAGGCTCATCGCAGCCTTCAGAGGCTCCAAAGTCTTTCTTCCGCGGAGAGCAGATCTCAATTAGGAGCCACCGAGTCCTGGGCTCCCGCCTGGACGAGCCTTACTCGTCGTCATCGTCAGAGACAACCCGACGCACGCGCCTCCGACCGTGGTCACCAGACGTCGCAGGAGCGTCATCATTAGGCTCACCGTCCGCGTCATCGTCGGAAGGCTCGCGGATTCTCTGACGCTTGGCACGTGGTTGCTCGAAGTCCCTATCACCGTCATCCAGGATGTCATCGTCCTCTTCAACGTCCTCCTCTCCGCTCTCCTCGTCACTGGCCACAATGAAACCGTCCTCGGCGTCGTACTCGTTATTACGGCCGGTGTCCTCGTCGGATTCATAGTCGTCGCCATTCTTTGGGCGGGACCGCTTCGATGAACCTCCCGCGCCTCGCTTACGTCCCGACGCGGCGCGGCGGCCGCCTTCGAGATCCCCGATAGAAAGACCACCTCTCCTAGAGCCGCCTGCGCCGCCCTCAGCGCGCATCTGTGCGTTCTCGCGCTTCCGCTGCGCGCGGAGGCGCTCCTTTTCGGCCATTTCGGCCTGCTTCTTCTGTAGTTCGGGATCTTGAGTCGCAGTGATGATCATCTCGCCTTCCCTCAGGCCGCCCTTTGCCATGCCCATCTGCTCCCTGAGGCGCTCGGTGTCCTCCTCCACCCGTTTCTTGTCAGGGCGAATAGCCCACTCCTCGGTGACGTGCCCGACGGTGAAGAGCTGTCCGTGAGCCGAGTGTGCAGCGGCGACATATCGGTTGGCGTCGCGGTCAGCCATGTATGCCTTGGTGGGTGGTGGAATCTGTGCCTTGACCTGAATGTCATAATGCTCCTCGCCGACCTGCATGGTGATTGAGCCGTCGCTCCATTTGTAAATGTTCGCATTGCTTTCGAGCTTGCCGGTCTCGGGGTCTCGCCGGTATCGTACGATGTTCACGGGAATGCGACGCATGGAGTTCTCGACGGTCCACTCAGAAGGCACCCAGTCGTCTGCGCTGTAGTGCTCGGGTATGAAATGCAGAAAGTTGGGAACCTTGGCGAGTTGCATCTGAGAAAAAGGTCAGAGGACATCACATTGGCAAGCCTAATTGCACAGCCAACTCACGTTTCCGTCTCTAGTCTTTGGCAGGCCGTGACGAGATAGAATCTCTTCCACAACCTCGACGCGCTGCTCAGGTACGGCGCTGTCGTCTCTCTGGCTGCGATCGTCCTGTTGAGATGCGCTGTCGCGCGCGGGGGTTCGTCTGTGGTCGTGATCGGAGGCCAGCTCATCGTCACTAGCAATGGGTGGGTTGTCCTCAATCTGAGACACGTCGCTGCCGTCGTCGCCGAAGAGGTCATCACCTCCAGCGTCGGAGGCGTTGTCGATTCGCTCGTCTATGTCCGACATTATGAGAATCTTTGACAGGCGGGTAGAAACGGTCACAGTCGAGTGGGTAAGGTTGAAGTCAATGATGCCAGGACGGCCGTTGCGCTGGATCTCGAAACTTGTTGGAGGTCAGAGACTGCGGTGGGTTACTGAGGAAAGGTAGACTGGGTTGGCCGAAAAGTTGCTGGCTTGCTTTGTAGAAGCTCGCCAGTGACTTCGAGCTCAGCTTGGAGAATCACAGGGCCTACGGACAGGGCTGGCAGGAAAGATCCACCTCCAGTGCAAGGGTCCCCGAAGGGGCTAGCGTGGCCTTGGTGTTACAAGGGCTGGTTTCTTGACTGCTGAACCCCTTTCGACCTCGAATTCGAGTTGGACTACGCGAGCGCACATCAACCTCACTTTTCCTCTCGTCCTCACCTCGCAACAGCAAAAGACAACCACAACCGCAGACCTAAGTCCAGCTCCTCCCAGAACACTCAACTTCTCAGTACGATCGAAAGCCCTCACTCTCAGCATTTTGCCACGTCGAGAGCCATGTCCAACTTATTCTCGGGGATGTAAGTATTCTTCCCAATTATTTTCCTCCTCCTGACTTCGCATTGGCATAGGCAAGCCGTGTTCCGGGCTGCCTTCATGCTATGCCCCCGCCCCTCCAGTGTTGCATTAAACAAAATGATATGATTTCATGTCATCCTAGCATGCTGTCCATGGCAGTGCACTCCCAGCAACTATGCTACAGGCCCCAGAACAACACCCGTCATGTGGACAGAATGAGAAAATGCCATGTTGCCATTGGGCAAAGCTGGGGCCGGGTCTGCTCGGCAACCATCGTCTCTGGCAGACTGTTATTTCTTTGCTCTATCAGTCTATTCTCTTGCGGGCCGACCCTCAGACATAAAGTTGCCCCCCCAAGTTCCACTTTTCCTAGGCGGACTCTGACCGTGTATCACAACTCACCGCCTCACCTTACCACCTTTGCCTCACACTCGACACCATACAGCTCAACATCTTGCTGACCCTGTATCGTTGTAGCAACGCCCGGTTCCGAGGCTCAAACAGCAAGTCTCCCGGACCGGCAAAGAGTGCCAGTGGCTCCAGCCAGCCGCCCCTGTCTCCCTTGAACCTGGACAGGTCTCAAAACAGCCAGTCGCCTGCATCAGCGGGTCTGTCCACCAACCTCCCACCTCTGCCTAGATCTCCGTCACTTGCCCAAACAATAGGTATGGATGAGCAGGGTGTCATGCCCGGCGGCCAGGACGTCTTGGAGTCGTACCACCTGCCGCGTCCACTACCGCTGTGGCTCAACCCAAACTACGCCAAGCACATTGTGAAGGGCAACTTCATGACTTTGAGTGCCAGACCAAAGACCGTCGAGCAAGGAGAGTGGATCGCTCATCAAGGTACGTTCGTCCAGTTACAGGACAAGATTATCACGGATGCTGACATCCTGCCGAAGTTGTTGAGCATTACCGCAACCTGTGGAACTTTGTTCGCGTCATTCATGAAAAGGAGGAGGATGGTCTGTCTATTTGCAACCCGGGCTCGTGTCCGCGCATGTCGGCAGGGCAGTAAGTGAGGCCTCATCTCAAAGTCTGGCCCTGATACTGACGTATTCTTGCAGAAATCACTCCTTCACCTGGCTGAACAGCCGGAGAGAACCCGTGGAGCTTCCTGCCTATGAATATATGTAAGCAGAATAACTTCTCAACGCGTGCTTGATCTTGCTTTTTGAGGAGATTTAGGAGACCGCACTTTAGACTTCACTGTAGTTTGCTGACGCATGACAGCACCCTTATGCAGCGATGGATATCCGGCAAGATTGACGACACGAAGATCTTTCCCACCGATGCTTCAGGCGTATCCTACGCACAAAATGCCAACATTACTACAACTCCTCTGTCCCAGCTGACAAACCCGGGCGAGCCTGACTGGGTTGGCAAGCGTTCTGGCTTCCCACAGAACTTTGTAGAGGTCTGCCAGACCATCTTCCGTCAGATGTTTCGCGTCTACTCACACCTCTATTGGGCTCACTACGTTGAGCCTTTCTACCACCTGAACCTCGAGAAACAGCTCAACAGTTGCTTCAGCCACTTTATCCTCACCGCCACCGCACTCGACATGCTCCGCCCACATGAGCTCGAGCCCATGCAACCTCTCATCGATCTGTGGGCCGCTAACGGCACCTTCCCTCCCGAGTCCAAGGCTTACGAATACGCTCATCTGGCCGCTGGCCAGAAACTGCTCCAGCTGGCCGCTAACTCTACCTAATCTTCGCCTAGGCATGATCTTTGGACTGGTGCCGAGATCCACGTTTGCAAAAACGGTGCGCATAGGAAGCTCTAGAAGCCTCGAGGATGTCCGAAACTGCGTTTGTTGGCAACACATAGCATTGAACGTGGGCGTGAATTGGGGGCGGCATTTTTGACGTTGGACTTGCATTGCTCAGCATGCATTTGAAGTGAGACTATTTTGTACGAGCAGCTTGGATGGCCATCGCAGGGCGTTGTGGGAAGTCATTGGCGTGAGACACACAGAATGTCTTTGGACGATAGAGGGCGTGATCAAGAGCCGAGCATTTCTCAGCCTCAGACGGGCAGATGGAAGATGTTGCAATATGCTGGCTAGAGCAATGCATGTTTTGAACGGCTGTAGCTGGCGCTCAGCCTGCGCAGCTAATGCAACAGCACTGACAATACCAAGGGGGGAAAAAAGGAAGAAGAAAAAAAGAAAACATAAAAGGGCGTAAATTGCTTGGCTGTGACTTAGAATATTCACTAGGAAGACAGCTCCCCATTTCCGGGCTCATCTACACCAAGCGCAATTTTCCCAATTGTCTTTCCTGCCTCAATCTCTCTGTGCGCCTCTTTAATCCCCTCCAGGTTCAGTCTGAACTTCTTCGTCATGTGAGATTTCAAAGTGCCATCATCCAGCATCCGGGCCAGCTCTTCAAACCAAGTGTGATGCTTCTCCTGCTCATCATTCACGTACCCGTGATAAGCCCCAGAGCAGAGCCAGCACCATGAAAATGTCAAGCTCTTGCTCATGAACTGCGTTCCGTACATGTCGAATTTTGCCTGAACGATACTACATACCTTACCAAAGGTACACAATAATTCGGCAATGGGCGTAAAATACTGCTCCGTCCGTGACGTGATGAGCGCATACTTGAGCGGCACGTCCTCGGGCAGTTGCAAGCCCCTGATCTGGCTGACAATGTCCTCCCTGTGATTCACCACGTGCGTCGCCCCCATCTTCTTGGAGAACTCGACCGTCTCGGGCCGCGAGGCGGTGGTGACTACCACGGGCAAGCCTAAGACATTCCTCGCGATCTGCGAGGCGATGGAGCCGACCCCGCCGCCGCCGTTGATGATCAGCAGCCCGGCCCTCTCGCCCCGGGCGATGCCGAGGCGGTCCACGAGGGCCTCGTACGCCGTCCCGTACGTCAGCCTGGCGACTATCAGCTCGCGGGAACGGAACACAAGGGTAACTTTGGGAATCCGTGACAGCAAGAAAAGGGGTGCTTACGGCATCGCGGCCGCCTGCGCCCAGTCCAGGCCCGCCGGCTTCCGCCCCGCGTGCCGCTCGTCGACGGCGACATACTCGGCGTAGGTGCCCTGCCGGAGCGGGCTGGCCAGGAAGGCGACCTCGTCGCCCGGCTTGTAGTGGCGCGCGTCCGGGCCGGCCGATTCGACGACGCCGGCGCCGTCATATCCCATGACGTGGACACCGCCGGGGTCCTGCTCGGTGGTGAGGGGCGCGGCGCGGGCGTAGTAGTCCGGGGCGTCGTCGTAGGTGCCGCCCCGCACCTTGATGTCGATCGGGTTGACTGAGACGGCTTTGATGCGGACGAGAAGGTCCCGGCCCTTGGGGGCGCTGGGCCTGGGGATTCTGTGTGACTGGAGGTTGTCCACGGGGCCGTATTGGGATACGCCTATAGCGCGCATCGTCTCGGAAGGTGTTGAGGTCGTCATGATGGTCGCTTCAATGTGTCTGACCTTGATGGGATGAATATCAGGGCGTCAGGAAGAGGAGACACGTGTGGTATAAATAGACAATTCATTTTCTGGCAAACTATGCGTGCCAGGACATCGAGCACTCTATGACGTTGCGTTGATGATGCCATTACAGTGGCGGAGACCTGACTTCATACATCCACTAATCAGTCCTCAGAATGGAATCAATTTTACCAAATGTAGTAGGGCATTCTCATCCTATCGTGTGGCACGAATGCAACATACTCTAACTGAAAAGTCCTGAGTCTATGAATGGACGTCGATAGTGTCAAGAGGGGCAAGTCTTACCACACAACTAATATGAACTTTCCAGATAGACTGCTTAGTGGGGGTGTCCGTACAGACACGGAGTATATGTACTCCGAAATGTCAAGTAGCGCATGTCAGGGACGGTTGGGCTCAGCGCAGCACACGATCCCCAAAATTGGCCATGTAAAGGCGATTTCGGTGGCGTTCACTCCAATGTGTTCTCGGCTGCCGTTTACTCAGCGATTGGACTTGTTCGAGCGACTGTCGCGATACGACTGTCAGGGTCCTGTCTTCCGTTCCGTTCCTATTCTTATCTGCTGGACGCTTCTGACCCGTCTCGAGACTTCTCAGAGATCGAAGGGGCGCTAGAGGTACGGCGAGGCAGTGCCGCCACAAGATCTGGAGTGGCGAGGAGCTTGGGCGAGACCACCAGGTGCTGGAGACGGCTCCTGCAAGCAATGCAGTATCGAAGCCTGTATATCGCGGAGGCCCGAATGGCGAAAGTGACGGTGGTGGATGGCGGATGGCGGATTGTACTCCCTGCGGCAAGACGGAACGGAGCACAGAGGCCTTCCGTTGGACAAGACGAGTTCGTGGAGACCTTCTTGCATCGGAGGAGTTGCACAGCTTACGCAACGAATGTCTCAGAATTTGTGACAGGCAAACACCCTTCACATGTGGGGACGACGTGGAGGACTCAGTCAGCAGCGCTGTGATTAGCCTCTGATCCGGCAAGGTTCATGGAGTGAACGCAATGCTCGGGACGGAGTAGCCAGCAGAAAACCCCGATCGAAGATCAACCATGCATGCCGTGTTTTGAATGAACCTGTGAGCTCGCGGGGCCGTTGAGTACAATAGCCGAATACATAGTAGAGGCATAGCACCGTAGCATGATGGCTCCTGGACTGATGCGCCGAGGGAACAAGAAAAACGCTTTGGGGGAATCTATCGAGTCCAGACAAGTAATCAGTGTACGACACCTCGTTTTTTAACTACACCATGCCCACGGCTCATGTTGCTGCCGCCTTCTGGCCGCCTTCTCCCAGCCGCCACGTATAGGGTATCAGCTAACCAGCAAACCTCAGATCTTACCCTTGAAATTCATCTCCCCCCAAGCCCAGCGCCAGCCCTGCCCCTGGCGGCAGAATGAATGCCGCCGCTGTCTGGAGGCGATCGTTCCTGCTTCTGCTCAAGCCCACCAACCGGCAGATCACACAATATTGAAGGTCCCTCTGGTGTCGGTTCCTCCACTGTGAAGTACTCGTGGCTTATGTGGACAAGGCTGCGTCGCTGGAATCCGGTCTTGGTCTTGCAATGGTCGCAAGCCCCAACATCATACCAGCCTCTGAGTATCCGAGCACCCACCTCGGTCGCCTCACTAGTAGCCTTCTCCACTACCGGCTCCGTTGCCTTGCTGGCTGTACAAATACTCTCCTTCGGCCTGGCCGGTCAGCTCGCCGGCCTGGAAGCTTGACGAGCCTGCGTTTGCGGAACCCGCAGTGCCTCCTTGACCACCGTAGCCGCCTTGGCTGCCAGGACGACCCTGCTGGTTCTCATTTCTGTTCGATTGGGACTGCTACAGGTATTGATTCGTGAGTTCAACATCCCAACGTAAGGAGGCAAAAGGCACCTCGGCAAGAAGGACCTACCTCGCGGTACTTGGACAAGTAGATCTTCAACGCCTCCGAGTAGTTTTCGAAGCCCAACGAGGTCATCGCAAACAAGATGTCTTCGCCATTCACGGTCTTGCGCTTCTCCTGGTGGCACTTCTCCGATGCTGTGCAGTGTTAGTTTCGACGTCCGCCGAGACGGAGTGCAGACGCGGCAAAGGTTTTGAAACTCACCTTCACTGGTGATGAAGGAGATGAACTCGGAGACACACTCTTGCATGCACTCCTTGGCTTCCTTGGCAATTTTTGCATTCTCCGGGAGGGCATTCTTCATGATTCGAGCGACTGGCGCAAAGTTGCGTATGTTAGCATCGTACTGATCGTATTTGTCGCCCTTGGATGAGGAAGGACGGGCCGCCTCTGGCGACGCTGGAGACGAGTCGTGGGACATGGGCGAATAGATATGCGCGCTTTCTTGCTTAGAGGCAAAGCAACAGTATGCCACTCATCCGGTGCGGTCGCAGCCTATGGCCATGCAGCGCAAACCAGAGATGGGCAAAGCAGCACACACCCTCGCGAATCACGATGGAGCAGAGAAGGGGATCAGACGCACCATTCGCTATCGGAAGCCACCGGTCTTGTTCCTTGACCTCGAACTCATAGGCGAGGCCGCCTGCCTGTGGGTCTTGAGGATCATTCATTTGTGCTTCGTCGTCTGGTGACTGTACACCTTGTTCGACCTCCTTGGGAGGGGATTGGGGGGAATCCGACATATTTGGCTACCTGCAGCGGGTGCGGACTTCTTGAAAATTCCTTGGTCTGAGTGCCCTCGCACAAGATGCTGGGGTGAAGGTGATGTGTCCCTGATACCCTTGACACGTTGCAGGGTGGTAGGGCTTGCAACTTTTTTTTTTGGTTTTTTTTTTTTTGGGCCTGCTCTAAGCTGCAGAGATGCGTCAATCGTACCTTGGGGCGTGGCAGCGTTATCGTCTACCAGTACTTTTCCGCAAATGGAGGAGGTGAGGCAGCGACAGTGTCGTTGAACTAGGGCGTTGAGAGGGGTGGGAGGATCAATGCGGGTCCCACTCGTCACTGGGCACCTAGTGCCTGGATAGCTTCGTAGCAGCTGCTGCCGGCTCGCCCTGCTGCAGGACGTTGTCTTAGCCCTGTCCTAGACGAAAGGATGATGCAGACCCTTGATTCTCGAGGAATAAAGTTCTGGCCTGCTCCCGGGGTTGGAAGGGTCGTCGTGGAAAGTCACCCAGAAGTTACCGACCGTATGCGCCGCTGGGTGTCTCGACTGTCTTGTCCCGCCGGCCTGTTGGTTACACTGACGGAGAGTTTGCGCGAGGTTGGTTGGCCCGATGCCGCGTGCTGTTAAGGCTGGTAAGAAAGTGTACGTCCCAAATGGCATGCGAGGTACGGCAAAGGGGAATTCGTGAGTGGATGTGCCGGGCCCAGAAAGATTGGCTGAGCTTGGACGGGACGTGGGTGCCTCGTGGAAAAGCTGCAAAATCGCGTCAGAGAGGGATCCTGGAGGGATGCCGGGAGGGTCCTCTCTGCCGGTATCAGCTGCTGCTGGAGGCGCGGCGAGAAACGGATAGGCAGAGGGGGACAAGAGCCCCCAGGCGTCCAGAAATGCGCACCAACCAGAAGCTGCGAAGCTGGGCCCTTGGGCCTTGAAAGATGCGAGGCGACCCGTAGCAGCAGCAGCTAGAGTACAGTGCATGCGCACACGGGGCCCAAGACAAAGTGAATTCGGCTCGCAACATACCTGAAGTCGGGTATCCGCACCTTCTGCGGGCACGTCACGTCACGGAGACAAAGCAAAAGCAAAGCACAGCGCGTTGATGATGACGGCGGAGGCGCTTGCCCTGTCTCGAGCTGGGACTGAGACGCAGGATGATTGCAGAGCGCGTCCGGCGTTTGAGCTGTTTGTACGCGTGACTTGCTGCGTGACTTTGTTGGGCGACTGTGCCAGTTCTGCGCCTTGGTCGCGACTGGGCTGGACTGGACTGGGCTGAACTGAACTGAAGTGAACTGGCTGGTCTGGTCGGGTCTTGTTACTACTGGTTGATATGGATCGTACTTTTTGAGACCAATCAGTCCACTGCAGCCTCGAACACGGGGATGCGATCAGGTCAGACGGTGATGTAACGGTTGAACAACAAAGTCTTGGGCTAGGAGGATACAATGCAAGCTATCCGGGACGGCTCAGCTGCAAGAATGTGGGGTTCGATTTGTTGTGGGAAGACAAGACTTGGGCGGACGATTGAATGTGAGGATGGAAGGATGAGTGAGTTGTGAGACGAGATGCGATGCGCTGCGCTGCGCTACGCGCTGCGCATGAGCGGGTCGAGCCTGGAAAGCTTTGGACCTGGGGACGCGCGGGCGCGCTGCAACTCTTCCAGGGCTGGCACCTGCCGTGAGCGCATGCAGGTGGAGGAGACCAGTCCAATGAGCAGGTGCTGTGCTGACAAGGTACAGTAGGATACGTACCCATCTAGTCCGTACCTAGCAACGGTAGCCAAGGCCTTGTGCCTGTCTGTGGTCACAGCTTCCCGTCGCCACAACCTTGAACCAGCTTGCTTTATTTATCGACACAAGAAACCTCCTGGTACATCTGAGATGTAACCTCCACGGAAGCTCTTGCCTCAATCTCATCTAGGCCCCGGCGGATGGCGTCTCCGGGAGTCTTGTCCAGAATCTTATCACGAACACCCACACCTCACACACTTGGGAGCCGGGGCGAGGCGAGGCGAGGCGAAGCGAGGCACGCCACAATCGGGACTGCCATTCACCTTCGAACCGCTGACTGCAGACCTGGGGTGTGGGTGTACTGAACAGCTGACAAGGCGGGTTGCAATAATGTGTTGCTGCTAAGCCTATTTACAGCACACTTCATTTCCATCGCCAAGCAGTCAGAATAGCTCCTCTTCGACCCGAGACACCCTAGCACAGTATACCGCCATTTCTATCTTCCCGATGGCATCGACCGGCTCCCGTCACGAAGCTACTTGGCAGCTTTTCACCGCTCAAGAAGGTTGGTTCTAAGTGCGAGGGCGACGTCACCTCCTTGTACACCTTGCTGCCCGGATGATCATGCAGCATCATATTTCACCGTACTTGGATGCCACACCGGGTCTATTACCGGTCTTGGAACCTCGTCATCCTTCCCCATCTTGAAAGCCGATGGCCTCCACATCTTTTCATTTCTGCGGTTGAGGAAGGGCTGGACCTATAATCTTTGTGTTCCTGAGAGAGCATGGACATTTCCTGGTCCATAGACCTCGTGGAGGGTCAGAACAGTTGTTCATTTGGCAATTCGAACTTTGCGCCCTCTCACACGGGAAGGGTGACAGGCGGGTCTGGCCCGCTCGCTGATGGTTGGTTCCCAAGCCGCTGGCAACGTGAAATTAGAAGCTCGCCCTACGCCAACGCGTAGCACACGAGGCTGGCCCTGTTCCCTTTGGGCCTTTTCACCAGCCAATCAGAAAAATCAGTGGCCCGAGAATCGTCTCATTGGAACAAACGATATTTAAATTCTGACAGGCCAGCATGAGTGGTCAGTTACATATCCAGGGCAGCCTGGCGTCTTGCGGACAAGAAAAGTGTCTCACTCGGTAAAGACGGGCTCCCTTGATGCTAAATCTGATACAACGCTGCATGCATGCAGACGCATACTGCCTTGCTACTGTCTTATTGACAACTCAGATGCATCCATCAGACCCTTGAATCGGAACCATCGCTTCCACGGTGACGCTGGACTGCATAGTCAGATGGCCAAACTCTGGCGCGACGGCATGGTCGACACGGATGCACGCTATTGAGTCGATTCAAAAATAGGCCCTGGTCATCATCGGCTCAGCTCTCACACACACTCGATGGGAGTGAGAGAAAACGAAGAGGTTTTTAATTTCGCAGCACCTGCACAATTTCGCCCAAGCATGCAGCCACAAGGGTCTTTCTGCGAAGCGACCCGCTGTTCAGGTCATCACGAGGACGGCAGATGCTGTTCTTCGCCCTATACTACAGTTCTGGCCTGCCTGGCCTCTTGCGAGAAGGGGAGGCGTCAGCAACGGGATTGGGGTCAAAATCGGGCTCGCTCCAAGGCACCCGAGCCTCACAAGTCCGGGTGTGACACTGGTCACAGACTTGCAGCCGTGACAGCGGGCTGCTTAGAAGGTCCACACAAAGTGAACTCAACGTTCGCATCGGCACTGCATGCATGCCCTTCACCACATTAGGCGCTTCGACATCTGCGGCCACATAGACCGGCCCGCGACGGAAGGTCTATTGGTAACCTATCAGAGCCCAACAGCCTCATAATCTATCCCCGAGTGCCGTTTGGGCAGGAAGACGGCGATACCGCCTGCCTCGCTTGGCGATAGAGCCATTTGGACAACTCATACCACACCACCTTCCCGTCGGCCCAGTTCCTGGAACACCCGGTCTTAATGACTTGTTCTGCATTCCATCGTGATCGAGGCATTCGTCTCTCATCTGGCCGGATGCCCTGCAGCGCACAATGCGCCTGCACATGGGTGCCTCGTTTTGGGCACTATGGTGTACGAAGGAACGCGAGGGCATCCAGATGCCACACGTCAGCCAGCTCCCAAGTTGCGTCTCGTGTTGCTTCTCAATGCTCTGCTAGCAATGCCGTCACCCTCGGATGCCTCGTTGCTCGCCGACTAGACCATGATGCGTGTCCTCGTAGAATCACCCCAGACTCGGGTCTCAATGGTGATGGATGTCTACTGGACAACCTGAACATTGTTCTTCTTCTGTAGTTCGTGGCCATCGGTCAGCCAACAGATCGATGGTCGATGACGAGTCGCGCAATGGGCACGACTTACCTTCCACTCGTCGAGCTCCTTCTGCTTCGTCATCAGTTGCTCCTTGAGGTCCTTCTCCACTTTCTTGAGGCCTTCAGTGTTCGTCTTCAGCGGAGGGAGGGCATCCTTCACTGTCATCTCGATGAGAACGCCGTTGATCATGCGAAAGCATTTGCGGTTTCCGTCCAGAGGCTCCAATGTGTCCAGCACAGCTCTATAACAGAATCGTGTTAGCTGACCAGCAGAGGCGGTGACATTGACATGAAACGTCCCCTGGGGTTGCTGCAAGGTCAATGGTAGGGACCACGGTGCACCTGAAGAGAACGAGACCTCGTGGAGTGTCGAGTGATCGCAGAACGCACATGTGCTCATCCCTCTCCTGCTCAACGTCGCCGACTTTCTGAGCAAGCTGCTGAATAGTGTTCTTGAATGTGCTGTACTGCATTTGCAGGTCTGGAATCTCATGTCAATACATGATGCCTTACGGCCAGAGGAGTAAAACCTCACCTTGCTGCTTCTTTGCAGCTACTGGTTGCGCCGCCATGGTTGAGTTGATTGGTGAATCTCAAGAGATTTCAAAGGTAGTCAAGTCTGCAAAGACACACGGATTGTGTCGGATGTCGACGAAGAGATGTCCTAAGGGTTGGTTGTAGTGAGGCAAGGTTAGTTATGGGCCACGGAATCTAGAGGCACACCCGTGGACGCCAGGGTTCGCAGAGGTGGCCCGAGCTCCTGGCTATTCCCGCTGCCTGAAAAACTTGTCGTCACTGAAGGTCAAAAACTTCCGGAGACTCCCACTGCCCCAACCAAACCGCTTTGGAATCAGCCGGTATCCTGCTCAGTCACGCGCACAATGCATCCTCACTTACATACCAAAGACAACACTGGTACGCATCCGCGTATACTCGCTGCTATCACACCGTGCGAGCGATTGCTAACCATCACGCCGCGCAGCCTGCGAGGACCTCATGACGGCTCTCGAAGAGTGCCACGAACGTGGGTTTCTCTGGAAGTCAATGGGCATGTGCAACGGCAACAAAGAGGCGCTGAGCGCCTGTCTACGCGCTGAGCGTAGAAAACGACAGGACAGCAACCGCAGTAAGACTCAGGAGAAGAAGGACTTGATTAGACAGAAGTGGAAGGAAATCGACGAGAACTCGTAACTCGACCCCGTTTCGAGCCTACGAACGATTCCCGCCGACATTCGCGCCCGATCGCACGGTCGACAAACCTACTGAAGTCAGATCGGCCCCCTTGAGATGCGCCAACAAGTTGGGGATTGGGAAGAACATAACCTCAAGAGCAGGATGGAAGAAAGCAATGCGGCCCTCTCGCTAGGGGATATCTTGTCACAACTGATGCAGAGAAGGGCAGAATTGGTATTGAAGCTCTGTCTGTTCTACGATTCAGCGCCAGCGCGGGTCTTTGGGAGCGCACGCCTAGCATACTACCAGCTCTCAGGCTTTGCGCTGGTACACGCCGTTTCCAAAAAGCACCATTCCGAAGGTAGCCAGGACAGACAAAACCATGGGCACTGTCTTTCGAAGCCGAATCGCCCGTGGGATGGACGCACCTCCCAGCACGACGGAGGCTAGCAGACTCAACTCCAGGCCGTATGGCTCGCCAGTCTGTTGCCTATAACCGCCCCACGCGTCTGTACCTGTCAGCCGAATGACTGCTACATGACTGTTCAAGAAGGGACCAAGACCTGGACTCACAGAGCAGTCCAACGCCGCATCCTGCAATGATCGAGGGTAGAGACCTAGTCTTGGCATATCCGAAGATGCCGCCCGAAGCCTAATGCAACGATGAAAATTAGCAACTGTTCTGGTGCGCAGGAACAGTTTTTGGCAGCACGGAAACGAGACTCGTCGGCTTTGTGGTACGATGGCAGCATCATCGATGTACTTGTTGATTCTCGCAGCGGGCAGCTAGCACTCACCGTCAAAGCTGCCAGAACGTATGAAGTCGTTTCGAGACTCTTGATCCGACAGATTAGCTTGATGACTCTCGCAGCAATCGCAGATGCACTCCCTACCATTGTGATATACTCTCGGAGATGCGTTGAACTGGTTTGGCCGATGGTTGAGCTTTGACCTCGCGAGCTGCTTCCTGTGTTGGTGTGATGAGCAAGCTCGTCAAAGCTTCTGTCAATCCTCGCGTCACTGGGGCTGATTGTGCCTCGGAATCCGACCCAGCCATGCCCACAGCGGGGCTCATCGGAACCTTGACCGCGGATGACTCAGCAGAGCACGGGCGAACGATCTCGTCGGTTCGTCAGGGCGCTAGGGCGCTGGGCCCAGCTCGACGGCCCGTACCTTGTTGGCCTGTCAGCCTGGCGAATCTTTGCCACTTGATGAACTCGGCCGAGCCCTGTCATTCAACCCCAAGCGACGGGAAGGCAGAGACAGGCAGACAGGCTTTTGGCTGTATGAGCCCGAGAGGGCATCACGATCAAGGCAAAAAACCAGCCTACTCGCCATGCATCAAGGCCCGGTCGTCGACCTCGACCTCGACATCCTGCACCGTGCCACATTGTTTGTTTTGAGGCTGCGAGGCTGTGCAACATGCACGGAACTCCGCGCCGCCGCCAAGCCAAGCCCAGTCGTGGAGAGATCTGCCCTCTGATGGATCAGACCCTAGCACATCTAAGAGATGGTGCCAAATTTGGGATGTCGTTCATGCTGGCTCTAGTTCGCCTTCCCAGATCGACATTATTAGCACCCATGACATCAGAATTCGACTTCACATGAGGAGTATCGTCACATCTTACATTGTGAATCAATGTGTCTTACTGGGGCTTGATCTGCTGGCCAGACTGGACCAACACGGGCTTCGAACCAAATCTGCTACGACTCGCCCATTCTCAAAAGGTCCGGCAGCGAAACCTGTTTGTGGTAATATAGAGCATCCACCATTCGTCGTTGTTTGCGTAACCCCAATATCCGCATATTGTATCTGGGGATCCGGAATGTGATGATTTAGGCAATATTGCCGTTGCTATCATCTGGGGAAGCGGTCTACACAGTTGAGATTCTGACAGGGACCAAAGATGTTGCGGTATGTCGCGAATGCGCCTAGCAGGAAGCCTCGTCCCGTCTCTGTCCCTCGATGTTGACGGAGCCGCATCTTGAACTCAGCCCGTCGAACCGCCTCACGACGATGTAACCAGGAAATTTGTCTACCACTTCCCACCTTCGCAAACTTGATGTCCTATTGGCCTGATCGCATCCTCACGGCTCAGTTCCAGAGAAAACTGGCAATATTCGTTTCCTGCAGAAACAGATCAGCCTCACTGATTCGCTTAGGGAGGTACGAAGTACTTCGCGCGATGCTCAGGAGCTCCAGTACATGGTGTGCCTACCGTAGGAGTGGGCCCTGTGTAAATCACCTGCAGATGCCTCCAGCCCAGCTGCAGCCGGGCGGAGTCACCGTGCTTGCCTTTTGTCCACATAGGCATTGGGCGTCTCGTCCGCCGCAGCGCAGCCCCTCATCCCCCCCCCCCCCCGCCATTGTCCATCCGATCATCCTGGCTGATTCATCTACAAAGTACGTGACAGTGGAGTCTAATAAAGTATTGAGACAGAGCGTTCGCAATCCACTCGAAGTTGGCCAGCAATTATTTCAAACTGGAGAAAGCCGGCCTCCCGCAGGCGAGACGTCCAGTCCATTTGACGGTGTCGCGGCACAGATGCCTCTGAGGCATGTCATCGGACGGCAGACAACTTTAAGTCAATTTTAAGGCTTAGCATGATCCTCCTCCTGCTTCCACAGCTGCGCCTCAAGTAGGGCACGATCTGCCCCCCATGATTGGCATTCTTCTCTGAATAAGCGCTGCCGCCAGGTCTCTCTTGTGTACCGTTTCTGGCACAGGTTGGGACTAGAAACGCCCGCCCCCAATCTCGGCCCTTGTTCCCTCTTCTCACCTTCCAGGCGTCGCTCAAACTTTCAGTCCATTCCTCTTCGAAGCAATTTGATCCGAGTTCGAACACATTTCAGTTTACGTCGCCGCCGACCTTGCTCCTCACGTGCTTCGGTAGCGCATCATCACCTGATTTTTGTTGTGTGTGAAGGCCTACCACTCGTTGCAAATCGCTTGTTCTGACATTCGACGCCGAGAGCCCCGCGCGCTCGAATAGTATGAGCGAGGACTATTTTGTCTCGTCCGAGGGGTGACTAACTGACGCACCCACATGCCGCCTGGGTAGACATCATTCTTCTAATCTCGATAAATACGTCTGCGCCCCAAAAGGTGCCCCTCCTCCCACATGAATCCAATGTCTTCCTCGATTACCAGCATTCATCCTTCTCTGCTTGAAAAACGCCAAGGCAGAGACAGGACATGGTCGGCTGGGAGCCACGGAGCCCTTGAACGTCACGCCTACTCACCTCCGAATACTACATCGACGACCTCGTTCGCGACGGCCTCTATGACCACCACCCACAACAGCAATAACAACAACCTGTCACCCTATGCTCACATACACAGCAACTCAGCATCCCCCTCGCTCAACAACGTCAGCACACCGGCAGATTCTTTGTCTGCCTTCAGCGAGCACTATTCTAGCGACTATAGCGACCCGGCCGATCCGTTCTTTGGCGTTGACTTCAACGAGGACGCCAGCCCGCCCGCCTCCTTTCTAGAGGATCCAGCAGTTTCTGCAGAGGGTTCAAGCGATCACAGCCATTCCTCTCAGTCTCAGACTACAGCATCGGCTCCAGGCCAAAATGCGCCAGACCCTTTCACTTATCCTTTGAGCCCAGGCCTTACCACACCCTCCATACACACAACTTCTCCGACCGCTGGTTTCAAAACCTCATCAGTACTGGACCAGTCCTCGTCCGAGCAACTCTCGCAAACAACCTCGAATCCATCAGAATTCGCACCATCCGAGGCCTTTTTTGGCCAACCGGCGCTTGAGCGTACATCAGAGACAAACGCTGTGGAACCTAGTGAAGAGGGCGTCGCATCGACCACAGCGCCGATGCCCAGTCCAAGTCCACGGGTTACTGTCTCTTTGTGGGGACGGGACCGCGGCCATGCCGACTATGTACCAGCCGAGGATGAAAGCCCCTCTACTGTGCGCGCCGGCGCCGTGAGTGCCGATGACAATTTCGTGTCGACCTCGTATCAACGACCGACTGAGGGCAGGAGTGAGCGCGGGCATTGGGCAGCTGGTCACTCAATGGGGCCTCAAGGCTGGGGCCCGGACTATCGCTCCAGGGAAGAGGGCGCAAGTATCAATGAACTGGACATACAGCGCAAGATCACGCAGCGCAACCAGGATGTTGATAGGTGGATAACGACATCTGCGGAGGGTGGACTGCCCTCTGACGAATCGCCGTCCACGTTCGACCCATCGGCAGTGCAAGACGATGGTATCAGCCGTCGAGAAATAGCAATGGGCAGTCAGACTGAGAACAAGCCTCTTCCTGGACAGACGTATTACACAGAGGAAAGTGGACCCCTCACAGAGGAGGACTTCAAGTTGATGCGACAACATCGTCTCTGGTCGGATGCGCCCACATTACTTCACATCACCAAGCAAGACTCAGAGCGTCAACAGCCGGAGACATCAGAGGCTGCGATTGCGCGCTTTGATCAAATGTGCCAGGAGACGGGGTCCGTCTTGTCCAGAGCTGCTACCTGGGGGACGCGTCGTCGAAGTCTCCCAAGCATTGCGGACATGGAAGGCATCACTAGCGGCAGCTTCTTAAAGAAGCTCTCCATCAGTCGAGATAGGAAGCCTAGCGTTCTGTTTAAGGAGCTCCGCGGACTGGTCAAGAAACCAAGCAACCAGTTACTGAAGCGCCATCGCACCGTGCCAGACGATGAGATTCCGGCCGACAACGAGCCGCGGAGGGAAAGCCGCGACACTCTCGCGCCGCCGCCACGTACGTCCAGTTGGGCCAAAAAACAGCAGCCACCTTCTATCAACACCGCCCTCATGTCGATGGCCACAGCCGCTACCGCTATCGGGACAACTCATGCTCGCACCGGTTCCATCAGCAATGCGACCTCGCCAAAGAGCCCCTTCAACCTACAGGTGAGGAACACTATGCTTAAACGACCAAGAAGCAAATCCGAAATTCCCAAGGGTCCTGCGGCGAGCCAGGAGTCTCATCCTAATCTGGTCGGCATGTGGAAGAAGAGCGGAGGCCCGCCTGTTGCGCAGCTCGCGAGAGGTGCTGGGGCGCCTGAATTGGACGAGGACGACGACGAAGAGGAAGATCTGTACGAGGATAGTGACGTGAGGGCTGGCATCAACAACATCATTGACGACATCACCCCCAACTTTACCGGCTTCAAACAGCAAGTAGTGAAGATGAACCCCAAACTGGCGGAAACAAACACATTCCTCGTGGATCGCATCGCACACCAACAGGTGGTTCGCTACAAACTACTTTTGGGCAACAGGGTCAGACATCTCCAACTGACCGCTTCTCGCAGCTGTCCTTCTGGACAGATGTGCATCGCCTCTGGGGGCTCGGCGATTCCATTCGATGTGAGAGGAGAGTCTCGTGGGATGGATCCGCTCTCCACGACGTACGAGGGCGAAGAGGGAGACCTGACGCCACCAGAGGGCGCCATATCGGCGGAAAGCTTTCCATCCGATATCCCCATGCCGCCAACCCACGTACTGCCTGCAGAGTTCGAGTGTCAACTGTGCTATTCCACGAAGAAGTTTGTTAAGCCATCTGACTGGACCAAGCACGTGCACGAAGATGTGCAGCCCTTTACATGTACTTGGGATCGATGCCGTGACCCCAAGATCTTCAAGCGGAAGGCTGACTGGGTGCGCCACGAGAACGAGGGTCATAGGGTATGTATCTCCCGAAATCACCACGTCCTTGTTGATGAGGTGTACTGACGCCTGCCAAAGCACTTGGAATGGTGGACGTGCGATGTCGAGGACTGTCGACACACCTGCTACCGACGGGACAATTTTCTTCAGCACCTGGTCCGAGAGCACAAGTTCGCGGAGCCCAAGGTCAAGACAAAAGCCGCCGTGAAGCGGCAAGGCGCACAGGATCCAACATGGCAGAAGGTCGAGAAGTGCCATGCGGAGACACCGGCGAAGCCCCAGGATGAACCTTGTCGCTTCTGCGGAAAGACGCTGCCGACGTGGAAGAAGCTGACTGTCCACCTGGCAAAGCACATGGAAACCATGAGTCTCCCCATCCTGCGCCTGGTGGCCCGGAAGGGCCTGGACGCCGACACAATCATCAGTCCCGTCCAAGACCCACCTCCCAGGACGTTCCCTCCCATGAAGCCGGAACAGCAGCCATTCAACGTCTCGCCCAACCCTGGCCAGTCTCCGGCCATGGGACAGCAGCCCGGCGTGCTCGCGTATCCCAGCGCGCAGCACCCTTCGTACACGTACAATCCACCGACGAGTTTCTCGCACTTTTACACCCCGCCGATGCACGAACTCCAGCAGCCCAGCGGCGTGCGCCTCGGCCTCCAGCAGCAGGGCATGACGCCAGGCTTCCAGAGCCATGCGGGCTACCAGAGCATGCCCGTGACGACGGCCGGCTCGTACATGCCGAACGCGGAGTACATGAGCGTGCCTCAGCAGATAGAGCCGTTTCCGGCTTACATGAACGCGCTGGGCCTGCAGGACGCCTCCGGGGGCCAGATGTATGACACCACGACTCTGAACCCGTCCAATATCGGAACAGACCAGCAACAGTACGGGCACCGAGGGTCCGTATCACCCTATTCACGGTCACCCCATCAAGGGCAGGGTGGCTTCTTTCACCAGCAACGATGATGATGACACAGATTGAAGCCAATTTCAATTGCCTTTCTTTTCATTAACATGTTTAGATACCCCCCCTCGTGTGGCAGCTCGGTGTTGTTGTCTCCGTCGGTAACGCTTTGAGGACTAAAGTGTTGAGTGTGCGGATCAAAATTCGCTTAGGAACCGTGGCGAAATGGTCTTGGCTCGGATCCTTCTGTCTGATTTTTATAGGGGGCTCCCGTCGTGTCGAAACAGTACAGGACTCTTTTGGAACAGATATGGGGGTCGCCGAGAACCAACACATGGCGTTTTTGGATGGGATCCGGATGGGATCCGGATGGGACAGAGATATGACGGGTTTCAAGGCGAAATCGGCGACAACCTAGCGATGCCAACCATAGAACAAATGAATTCACGATACCACCTCACTCAAGCCCGAGCATGTTTCAAGATTTCCCGGTTGTGGCCTATGACTTTCAGAGCTAGGTGCCAGACTTTGAAGTGATGGTTCAGGAGATGTAACAAGACTGTTGAGTCAAACGGAAGACGAGCGCGCCAGATTGGCAGGATGTGTGATGTATGTATGCATCGTCCTTCGTGTGCACCTGCAGGACGAGATCGACGCAAGATGCGGTCCCAACGACGCAGAGAGGTTGCGCACCATGTGTCGTTCCACCTAACCTGGAATAGCCTGCGGCATACATGCCATCGGACGATGCAGCGCGTAGGGGTGACGGGGTGTCGTTTTTCATCAACCGCCAGGAGAATCCCTCCCATCCCGCCGCAGCAGTATGAGTACGCGTTATTACCCTTTTTTTTTTTTTGGTGCCACGCACGACAGCTCAACAGCTCAGCAGTTGTCAGCAAACCCCTTTACACGCCAGCATCATCTCAACTTGTCAGCGACAGGCACATGGGCCGACAGAAAGAGACGGGGGTGGGTTCCGGCATTGCCATCAATAGTCGCCAGACCTGACGCACCCAGGCCACAACGTCATAAAAGGCCGCGTCGGGTAATGCGCGTGTAAGCACCCTTATCAAGCGCGATCCTTCCCCTCGGTAGATGACACTGTATGTACGGAGGGAGGCCTGGGGAGGCAGGGAGGGCAGACGACGGGTTCGGGACCATCATCAGCAGATCAGTCGCCTTGTTCGTCCACGGGCCCGGAAAAAGGGCCAAGCCCCGAGTGGCATGCGATATCCGGCTGCCAGCGCAATAGGTTTACCCTTCAAGAAGAAACCCGCGAGCTTAAAATAAGAAGATGTTGACTCGGGGCTCTCGGTCACCGGGGAAGAGGTTGGCAGCGTCCCTTGCTCATCACGGCATCATATGGCCGCATGAAGAAAGACAAGGGCGGAGAGGCGCAGACGACAGGGAGCGCTGGGGTGTGGAGCGGACATTATTAAGTCACACCGCGGGGATAATTGTTATGCTCCTGATTGAACTTAAATTTCGAGCGCTCCACGTCATGTGTCCCGGGTGTTCCCTTAGAAACCAGGTGAGTGAGCAGTGCTGTCGTGAAGGTTTTGACGAAGCTGCAGGAAGCAGCGAGGCTGTGAGAGGCCAAGCCGGTGTTTTGGGTTTTGGGCAGTGTCAGGATGATATTTTCAGGGCCTGCTTGGCCCGGAGCAAGAGCCACTGATCGCCCCCAGGCCCAGGCCCAGCTGTGTGGCCAGTCAGAATGGCAACGGAGTGCCAGGGGTTTTGCGGCCACAGGAGATCGTCGTCTGTCAATTGGAGCATCCGATGCTCGTCAGTGGTTGATCGCCGGAAGATCTGCTCGTTTGAGCCAAGAAAGGGGGTGGCTCTGGGAGACATAAACTTGAGCAAGCTCCGCGACAGACGCCGTCAACTGTCAGACTGTTGTACAAACAGACAAACATGAGATCAGACGGAGCACAAGCCACCGGGCTTGTCGGCTTGGGTGTGTTTCGAAGGGTGTGGGGGTGGCCGTGTGAGAGGTGAGAGGTGGTGGAAGAAGGGCCACGGTCTCGACAAGTTCGTCCGCCCGCCCGCGGCCTGAGTCGTCAACGAACTGCGGCCGTTCTTTGGCCATGCGTGAAATGAGAACGAGAACCCCGAAGCAAAGGCTCTCCGCGGCGGAAATCACGGCCATCTATCTACTAGTTCGTAAATAAACCAGAGATGGACGCGGCCCGGACGGTGGTGTATAGAGGAGAGGGACCTGCCTACAGTACAGTGCAAAGGTAGACCGAGACCGAGCTCAGTACCGAGGCCTGCGAGGAAAGCTTTCCTCTTCCTCTTCCTTCTTCACGGGACACGTTCCATCTGGTTCGTATGCATGCGATCGTATTGGAAAAGTCTGGACTTCGTGATCAGATTGGCTGGCTGGGAAGAAGGCCCCAAAGCGGTTTCAAAATTAGCAGCCGTTGTGGATTCGTATGGCGCCCGAGAGGAAACCTTTCGCTTCGAGATGGGGCGATGGGGTCCTCTCAGGGCTCAGGCCCTGTCGTGGGCTGCAGGGCCAGAGCGCGTCGTACCTGTGGTGCGAGTCCAGCCCAATAGCACCGCACCGCCCCTCGAAGCCGCGGGTCACTAATGTTCGACGGAAGCGGATCTACTGCAGGGGCCTGAGAGGTTTTGCCCCTGAGCCGCGGGCTTGCACGAGCGTTTCGTGTGGGGACAGGCAGGGGTGGCCCTGGGACCGTTGCCCAGTCAGTTTATTGGACCTCAGGGGTCTCGACCAAGCTTTTCGTCGGGCTCGTTTGGTTTCTCCAATCTCTCTTCACTGCCACCCGCCCTGCCGCCTCTCTGTGTTGACGCTGGCTGGAAGGAAGAAAGAAAGAAAGAAAGGAAGAAAAACCTGACCGACGGCTCGTGTTCCAGGGGTGGCGGGGGAGGGGAGAAGAGCTTGAGCGCAACCTTGGAATCGCAACGCAACCCAACGGAATGCAACGGAACGGCGGCGCCTAGTGCCAACGCGTGCCCTCTGGCTTGGATTTCTTGGAATCGATGCTTGCTTGCTTGCTTGCTTGCTTGCTTGCTTGCTTGCTCGCATTGCCAGTTGCTCCAGCCTCCGGCCCGGTGGAGATCCACGGGCCCTGGACAGTGGGCAGTGGACAGGTGGGGCCCTCATCTTGGGCCGCCCTGGGAGCCCATGGAAGCGCTGCCACTTTCAGCAATGGCCGCGTCCACGAGCGAATGCGTGGTTGGCCCGATCACGTTGGCGCTGGACAGGCCCTCCAGATGGTCCAGCCAGTCCCGCCGCGAGATCGAGGTCCAAGTCGCATCCTGGGCAGCGGCAACGCTGGCCACTAATGTACATACCATGGTAGCAATACCTACCACTTAGCACCGTTAATCTGTCTTGTAAGCCGATGCTCGAGCCACCGAGGGGCACGTACTGTACTACCTATGCAGTCGTCTGGTAGGGGGACCCACGACCACGCAGGAGCCTTGCCTATCTCGCCAATGGGACGTCAATTTCTCACCTTCCAAGGGGCCAAGGCCTCCTCTTGCGCCATGCATCTCGCATGCTCTCTTTGTTCCTTTTCCTCTCGTTTGCGCCTCTCTCCCGACTTTCTCTAACGCCTGCTGCTCTGCTGCATTCATCGCGGTCTCTCCCACTCGTTGTTGTCCAGTCCTGTGACATCAATCAAGCCACTCGGGACTCCCGTTCTTTCTCTCTCTCTCTGCATCTCCATCTCTCTCCCACACACATACACTCACTCACTCACTCACTCTCTCTCTCTCTCTACCGGTTTTGGAGTCTGCGCCTGGTCTGGAGCGACTAACCCTCACAGCCACTTCTATTTGCTGTCGAGAATCGTCTCCTCTCCTCCCTACTCCGTACGCTCGTTTCACATACCCGCTCGGGTCTCCTACTTCTTGTTTCTCACCTTGCCCTTCCTGACGTTAGCTTATGAACCCTCCTGCCATACCTCTTTTCCTCACCTCGCGAGATAGGAAAAGGTAGAAGACCACCCGCGGCCCCGGATCTCACTACAACAGCCCTACAACATCTCTCCTCATCGAAACCGTCGCTTGCCATACGACAGGGCTTCTGCCCATTACCTTCTCACCAGGTTGATCCTCGGCCTTTCACCAAAAGGATCTTGAATTTTTCTTGTTTCTCTTGTTCGCCGACCTGCTATTCCTTCTTGCCGACTGGTATCGCGTACTCTTTCAACAGTCTTTGCCAGCCGGCTCAGACGGACCTATCCATCTTTAATCTCGCTCAACCGAACAAGACTGTCACCTGGACGCATTTCCTAGACCGTTCTGGATTCTGATACCCCTAGAGAAAGGAAACGAATCAATTCGACAAGAGCAAGGCATTAAAAGGATCTGGAAGAAAGTACGCGTATCCCTGGTCTGCGAAGTCGTACCGCAGAACACACGAACGAGTGAAGGAGACATCGACATCCTTCTTGTGACGAAAGTGCGAATCAACCGACCATCGTCGAACTTAATCATCCGGGAAACGAAGCAGCACAGTCTATCGTCATGGCTAGAATATGGGGCATGGCCTGGGCGGCCTTGGCCTTGACAAGGGGTGTCTTGGCGGCCGATGTTCTCACGACCGCAGGATTCACGAATTGCGAGACGGACTCATCAATCCAAGTCAATAATGTCGACATCTCATACAGCAAGACCGCAGGGACCGTCACCTTCGATGTGTCAGGGACAAGCACAATGGAACAGAACGTTACGGCGCAACTGAATGTCACCGCCTACGGCTACAGCGTTTACTCGAGGTCTTTCAACCCTTGCGAATCAGACACATATGTGAAGCAATTATGTCCCGGTAAGTGCACATCGCCCAGATTCCACTCGAGCTCCTTGCTGACAAGGTGAAGTTCCCGCTGGCACATTTTCAGCCAAGGGCACTCAAGACGCGACGGCATACTCGGATGAGATTCCGTCCGTTGCCTTCTCTGTGCCTGATATTGCGGCATCAGCGACGCTGGAGCTCAAGTCTTTGGACTCGGGCGATGATGTTGGATGTATTAGCTCTCAGATTTCCAACGGCAAGACAACAGCAGTATCGGCCGTCTCGTACACTGCTGCTGCCGTCGCAGGTGTTGCGCTGGTCATGGGCGGAGTTGGCGCGGCCGGCTCCGCTATGGCTGGTACAGGTGGTGCTGCTGGCGGTGCTGGACCCAGTCCGAGTTTCGTGGAGGTCATGACCTGGTTCCAGGGCATGGCGATGAACGGCATGTCTTCCGCCAGCCTTCCGTCGGTCTACCGACAGTTCGCCAAGAACTTTGCATTTTCGGTCGGTCTCGTCAACTTCGAGAGGATGCAGCTCGCTATCGATGACTTCCGAGCTGCGACCGGTGGAAACACCACTGGTGACAGCGTTCGGTATCTGGACAATGCGACACTGGTCTTCGCCGACGGCTCGATGGAGACGCTCGGTGACACTTCCTCCAAGTTCAAGCGCGCCATGCTTGAATTTTATGACCATGTCGCCAGGGAGATCTCGACGACCGTCGACACCAACGACACCTCGACCAACTCTTCTAGTAACAGCACCGACACGAGCACTGTAACGACAACCGTCAACGGTATCAAGGCCTATGTTGAGGAATTGAGCATTCCGAACGCCAACACTTTCATGACCGTTCTTCTCATCGTGGCATGTGTGATGGCAGCCATCATCCTCATCATTCTGCTCATCAAGGTCGTCCTGGAGGCATGGGGTCTCTTCGGCAACCTGCCCAAGGCCCTGACCGGCTTCCGCAAGCACTACTGGCAGACAATGAGCCGACTTCTCACCCAGCTGATCATGTTGTTGTACAGCACCTGGGTCTTGTACTGCATGTACCAATTCATTCAGGGTGATTCCTGGGCTGCGAAACTTCTAGCCGGGCTGACGCTCGCTCTGTTCACCGGCGTGCTCGCTTTCTTCGCGTGGAGGGTCACCAGCATTGCCAAGAAGCTCCAGCAGGACAACGGTGACGCCAGCGGCCTGTACGAGAAGAAGGATCTCTGGATCAAGTACAAGATGTTCTACGACAGCTACAAGAGGTCGCACTGGTGGATTTTCATCCCTGTCATCGTCTACATGTTCGCCAAGGGCGTAGTCATGGCCGTCGGCGACAACCACGCCATGGGCCAAACCGTTGCTACATTCATCGTGGAGGCTTTGCTGCTCTGCGTCCTGGTCTGGCAGCGCCCTTTCGAGCGCAAGTCGGGCAACGTTCTCAACATTGCCATCTCCGTCGTTCGCATCCTCTCCGTTATCTGCATCTTCATCTTCATTGATGAGCTCGGCATCGCAGAGACCACCAAGAGTGTTGCGGGCGTCGTCCTCGTCGTCATCCAAGCTGTTCTGTCCGGTGTTCTTGCCATTTTGATCATCTGGAACGCCATCGTCTCTATCTTCAAGGAGAATCCTCACCGCAAGCGCAGAAAGGAGATGGGTAAGTTTATCCTCATCAGCGACCTAATTGACGTGTACATGTCCGTAGTTGCTGACACAGACCCACAGAGAAAATGCGTGGCGACCTCGACGACCTCACGCCGCTCGACGCACGCAACTCCCTGCTCATCGACCGCAAGGTCTCGCACTCGGACTCCGACACCTTCTCCCTGGCCAAGACGAACCTGGACGTCAAGGAGACCAGCTATCAGCCGCTTGTGCACCACGCTGCGCCGCCTGGCCTTGAGGACTACGGCCGCCCGTCGCCCGCACCCTCACCTGCGCCGTACGAACACAACGGCTACGGCAACTATGCTGCTGCGCACGGTGGCTACGATCACAGGCCAGGAAACGGCCAGAACCGCGGTTACTACTAGAGGGAGGGAAAAGGCGGCGGAGAGGACAGCGCGTCGTTTCGTGAACTCAGGACAAGCATGTGGTGGTGGTTTCCTAGAGCTCTCTCCGGCTCAGGCTCTCTGACACACACCTTGCTTGCTTGGATTCGTTCTTCTTTGTTTACAACAATTCCTTCGTCACATACACCCCACGATTGCGATGAACGTTACTTTGTTCTTATTCTGGGAAGGAGAAAAACTCGATCTCACATGTTGTCCATCTTCAAACCCCCGAAGCACACATTGTTGGCTTCATATACCACGAATTTGGCATAGACTCGAGTGAAAGTTGGGGGTTCGAATATACTGCTCTGGGCGAGAATCCACATGAGGAGCGAGCGCGTATGTGTGTGTGTGTGTATTTGGTATTACCTGTGTACATCCACTGTACGGACCTGCACATAATCTTGGGCTAGCATTGCAATATACTTTCACAAAAAGTCCATATACATCATCTCGATCCCCTTTCACTGTCTAGACACAAACAAACCTTGTGTGAATCTTGTCGACGACGCTTACTGGCTTACTGAGTGAACAAGTCTGTGCCCTGTTTCCGCCGAACCGGAAAGATCTTCCAGGAGTGCTCGTACATGGGGTCCGACTACCTGTGTACTACAACATCCCTTTGCGCGCGATCCCGCCACAGAGTTTCTTCCGAACGTACCGGGCCCATGTTCACGTGGGGTACATTTTGGGAAAAACACAACTGTAATATCTGCAATGTAGCTATCTGCAACTCTGTAATTTTAAAACGAACCATGGGTCAATTCTGGGCTGAGAGACAGTACCTCGAGATTGCTGGTGACATGTACAGGCATTGATTGGCTACAGGCCCTGTCTAATACCGATACGAGTGCTGTCGATCTCGCGCCCAAAGGACAAGGTACACACGTACACACATGGAGCTGAGCCTCATCACGGAGTTCGCCGCTAGAATTCCTGAATGATTGGGACAACGCCCCGAGATTGTTACTGTACGCTCCCAGCATCGCGTATACTATTTCGAGCCAACAATCTATGTGATCATGATCTTGCAATTCGTCAACATCCTCCCGGCCTGCGATCCTGTACCGGAGCGTCGGTCTGGTCCGATCTATCATCCCCGTCACCCGATTCGCCTGTAACTCAGTGCAAGATCACATAGTGTTGACAATCTTCTCTTCTTAAGTGATAGTGTACCTTCCACTCGCCGGCGCACGACTCTCGGCATCCGCCGCAGCAATGGTCCCCTCCTTGAGCAATCGGGTGAGCTCCGTGAGCGCATTACTGACGACCACCTCCGTGTCACCCTCGATGAGGATGTATAGCTTCGGCTCTTGACCCTGAGCCGGCTCCTTGCCCGCCGCGTAGAAGTTGCCCTTGGTTGTGATGGACGTACCAGTCGCCTCCAGGATCTTGGCCACGTTTGTCCTGTTTGTGACCGCCCACCTGGCCTTCTGCGGGAAGTCGTTGATCTCAAGCGTGGCGTGGAAGGCACCAGCATCAGGACCTTTGTTGTCGATAGGCTGGCCGGGCCGCAGCTGACCGGCCTTTGCGAGGCGCGTATTGATGTCGTTAACAGCCTGCGCGGCCTTGTCCAGAGCACCACCCTTGGCAGGTCCGGCTTTGACCGCAGGGTCGATCGCGGGAGCCTTGCCCTCCTCAGCCTTTGCCGCGTCGCGGGACATGACGGCCGAAGCAGCCGACTGGATCTGAGTTGCCGCCTTGTTCTTCTTCTCATCATCGGCTGGGGTGGCTTCTTCCTTCTCATCGTCTTCCTCACCCTCGGCTTTGTGCGTTTTGCGTTCACGCATACGCGCTGCCTCACGTTCCTTGTCCAGCCTTTCCAGACCCTTGCCACCGAATCCAGATTGATCCTTTGCCTTGCCTTCCTTGACCTTTTCTCTCCAGGCCTTGCGCATCTGGTCGAGCCGCTCAGGAACAGGCTGTCCACTTTGCTCTAATGCCTTGGCGATGCCTGGGGCGCAACTCTCCTGCTCCTCAGTAACGAAGGTCACGGCAGTGCCCGTGTTGCCGGCGCGACCAGTACGACCGGCACGGTGTACGTAGTCTTCCAGATGGTTGGGCGCGTCGTAATTGACTACAAGCTTGAGCTGTTTGACGTCAAGACCACGAGCAGCAACCGATGTAGCGATCATGACGGGGCAGACGCCGCTCTTGAAATCGGAAATAGTTGAGTCTCGGTCCACCTGATCTTTGCCGCCGTGGATGGACATGCAACCATAGCCCTTTCTCAGAAGCTCCCGAAGAAGGTCGTCTGCCTTTTCTTGTCTTTCAACGAAGATCAATGTGCGCACATCGTCATCATCCTGGTACAATTCACCAAGCAGCTCCAAAAGGCGGATGAACTTGTCCTTCTCCTCTCTGATTTCCACCATCTGGGTGATTTCCGGAGCGACGACGCTCTTGCCACCCACCGTGATTTCAACAGGATTCTTGAGAACTTTCTTCACCAAAGCATCAATAATGCGAGGCATGGTCGCGGAGAAGAGCACAGTCTGACGGTCCGGCCGGATGTTGGCAAAGATCTTCATCACCTGGGGTTCAAAACCCATGTCAAACATCCGGTCGGCTTCGTCGAGCACGATGTACGTTGTGCGCTTGAGATTGACGACGCGGCCTTGATTCGCTGCCAGCAGGTCGATGAAGCGACCAGTGGTGGCAACGACAATTTCCGCTCCGGCCTTGAGCTGCGCAATTTGGTCTTTGATCGGAGGTCCACCATACGCGCAGACGCCACGCAAGTTGAGTGCTGACAGGAACGGTTTGCAGTCCCGAAAGATCTGAGTAGCAAGCTCTCGAGTCGGCGTGAGGATGAGGCCGATTGGTCCATCATCTTTGACGGGTTCTTGATCTTTGATGTGGCGGAACATAGGCAGCAAGAAAGCCATCGTCTTGCCCGATCCCGTCTTAGCAACGCCGATGACATCCCGACCCGACATGATAACCGGCAGAGCTTGCATCTGGATGGGTGTTGGCTTCTCGTAGCCTAAGTTTTCGACGACGTTCAACATAGGTTGAGTCAAGCCACAATGCGACCACTTCTGAACGGGCTTCGGTACGTCTTTGCCAGAGACTTTGATGCCGTCCAGATCGAGGCGAAGCTCCTGGACTTCCGCCTCGGTCATCTGAGAAAGCTCGAAAGGCTCGAACCAAAAGTTCTTCCTGATCGGATTGAGCTCGATCTTGCTGTAGTCAATGGTGGGAATATCCTTCTTCTTCTTTTTGGCCGCGATAGCAAGAATCGAACCGGGGTTTTCGTCTCCCTTGTCCATGTAGTCAAACTCGTCGTCCGAGAAGTATACTTCAGGTTCCTTGTCTTGTGTCTTGACAGTGTTCTTACGACCTGTCGTGGTCTTCATGGCTGGCGCGTCATCGAGGTCTCCCATGAAGGCATCCAGGGGGTCGACATCTTCGTCGACGTCCATAGCGTCGGCATTCGCTTCGGCTTCCACTGTAGCGGGTGGAGTAGGTTCAGGGGCCTCTCCGTTCGTCTCCGGTACGGCGGACTTCTCCTTGTCCTCCTCGTCAACTTGCATCGCCATGCTTTGTTGCAGGATCCTTTCCTCGCGCCGCTCATGGGCTGCTCGAGCGGCAGCCGCAGCCTCTTCCTCCGTCCCGGCAAAATTGTCACCATCCGAGTCGGATTCGTCCTCTTCGTTAGCATAGGGTGCAGCATCCGCCTCTTCTAACGATATGTCGGGAAGTTTTGCTAACTTGCGCTTCGACGTGTCCTCGTCGTCCAACACCAGCTTCCGCTTCGCCGCTGGTTTGTCGCCATCAGGACCGGTCTTCTGAAAGCCAAATCTGCTAATGGAACTGCCGGTGCGTAATGCAGGAGCTGAGTGCTTTCGATTAGCCACGTCTGGCCGTATGTGACGAGGATAGTGAGCAGTGGGTGGTCTCGGCAAAAAATGCTCACCTGCTGAGGTCGTGTTCTTGACTGGCTTCTCAGGTGCCGTCGAAGCAGGTGGAGCACCTGGGATCACCCCCAAAGCTGTGGGAGAGTGATGTCGGGCCGCGGACTTTTTTGCAATTGCTTTGGGGTCGAATTTGCCAGTATAAGAGACAGGAGACGCCTCATGTGCTGACTGAGGGGTGCTTGGAGAGGCAATGGCAGAAGTAGCCAGCGGCGAGAGTACAGCGGTCGGAGTGCCGCTGGCCCTACCGTCCATCTCCGCCAGGAGCTTTCGTGTGCTGCTCGCATCTGTATCCTTGGCCTGTTTGGAGGTGAGGGTCTTCTTCTTCCAAGCCTCAAGTTTAGCAAGTCGCTCGGCTTGTTTGTCACTCTGAGCTTGAGTTTGGGTTTGTGCAGACTTAGCGGCCTGTGGCAGATTGTCAGCACAACTATCCTGATGAAAATGTGGGAGGACGTGAGCGTGACGCACTTCAGCTTCCTTGGGGGCAGCCTTGCCAGCTGACGTTGGGCCCCGCGGCCGAGCATCATCGGTTCTATTCCGAGAGGATGTCGAGTCGACGGTCCCTTCTCGTCGGCTGCGAGCCGGCGAGCCGTCCCTCCGTGGCCGGGCATCACGACTCCTGTCTCGGCGGCGAGGCGGAGATCGGTCCCGCGAGCGGCGCCTGTCCCTGTACGAGCCTCCATCTCTTCGCCCGCCTCTGCTGTAGTCATCATCTCGGTTTCGCCTATCTACGGATCGATCACGGCGACGATAAGAGCCTCGGTCCCTATCGTAGGAGTCTCGATATCGATCCGGGCTGCGACTGCGACGGCGATCTCGAGGACCGTCCCTTCGGCCGCGGTCGCGGTCGCGATCTCGGTCGCGGTCCCTTCTATCGTCATGGCGGCTTCCTCGGCTTCCTGCAGGAGATGGTGAGCGCGATGTTCTGTGGCGAGCCATCTTCGGTGATCTTGTTGGCTCAGCGCGGTGAGTATCAGTACTTTTTCTTTGGGGTCAGAACCTGGACGAGTCAGAGAACTTGACAGGAATGTCTTGCTCGGAACTGAGACCCTCGACCGATATTGCGTTTGATCTGACTGCGGGAGCTTCACCTGACCTCCAGAGAAGAGAAAGCGATAGAAGTTGCGCAGGATGGTTGATCGTTGTCAAGGATGCTTGTCACGATGTGGGAACTGGAACGTTGAGCCTCGCTTGAAGCGAGGCGGCGACTCTGGGCAGTGTGGAGTCGTCTCCGTTTTCAAGAATGACCGTTTTTGCCTGCCCGGTAAGGCGCTGATGAGCTTCTCTAAAACGGTACCTGGCATGAAGACGCGGTCCCGGAACGACCAATCAGCGATGGGCTGCCCGGGAAGGAGCTTCTTGCGTCACACAAAGCAGGACCAACTGCCCCAGAACCACACAATCAGACGCGCTGCAGGGGCTGGTCCAAGGCTAGCTAGCTCGCAATCGCATAGCGACCACAACCCAACAAGGGCAAGAGAGAGAGAGAGAAGCAAGGTCCAGACAACACCGCACACCACAGGACGGACAGGGTAGGAAGACCAGAGCGCTCGCAGCAACGTCAGCTCCTCCCACTCTTGTTCAATCAACAATCCACCGCCAGCCACCCACCCCGTTTCTGCGCAACCGAACGCTTGCCCACACCACACCACCGCACCCCACTTTCACAACGCCAAATTTCAAACCGAGCTGTCTGCGACCACCATGCAATTCGCGGCCGCCCAGGCTCTGCGCGCCTATGGCCGCACCCTCCCAACCAAGTCGCTGACCAGCTTCGCCGCCTCGCGTGTCGTCCTGTCCCGCCGGGCCTTCCTCATCGCGCCCAGCTACAAGGCGCGTCTCGCCGTCCGCGGCTACGCCACTGCGACCGCGACCAAGAAGAAGACGACCGCCAAGAAGCCCGCCGCGAAGAAGCCCGCCGCGAAGAAGACGGCGTCCAAGTCGGGTGCCGCACCCAAGAAGAAGACGACTGCGGCGAAGAAGAAGCCCAAGGCCAAGGCCAAGAAGGCGGCCCCCAAGAAGAAGGTAGCCAAGCCGCTCTCCGAGAGGGCTCTTCAGCGCAAGAAGAACGAGCAGAAGAGGGAGCTCAAGAAGGTGGCTCTGCTCAAGCAGGAGCCCACGAAGGCCGCCACCAGTGCGTGGCAAGTCTATCTGTTCGGCTTGATCAAGGGCGACTCAACCGTTACTCGTCGTGACAGCTTCGGCGACAGGCTAAAGACGATCGGAGCCGACTTCAAGAACATCTCTCCATCCGAGAAGCAGGTAGGTCATTCCTCGCCCTCTGTTTCGTCTTGCACAGAAGGCTGGTCATACTAACGTCTCGACACAGCGCTTGGAACAGCAGGCTCACAGCAACGTGATCACCAACGCTGCCAACTACAAAAAGTGGGTGGAGAGCCACTCCGTTGCGGATATACACGCGGCCAACCTTGCCCGTCGTCGTCTTGTCAGGGAATTTGGCGTGAAGGTCTACCCAATCAAGATCGTCGACGAGCGTCAGCCCAAGCGGCCTGTGAACGCCTTCAGCCAGTTCATCAAGGCCAAGAGCCAGGACACTGCCGGCACCGCCCAGCAGGTCATGAAGGAGCTGGGCACCCAGTGGAAGGCGTTATCTGCTGCGGAAAAGAAGCCGTACGCCGACCTCCACGCGGCTGAAGTGACCAGGTACAAGCGAGAGCAGGAGAGAGTAGGTCTGTAAGGGCCCGCCGTTCGTCACATGCGACCGTAGGACATTTTTTCTCGAAGCTTGAGCGTCTCAAAGCGTTTCGAATGCACGACTTGCGGCGGTGTTGAATGGCTGGTCGAAATTTTGCGGGTTGTGTACAGTAGTATCTTTCGGTCCCCCTGCTGCAATGGTTCAGCCGGGCTTATGCTTTGCTGCACCTATGGTAAACGAATGTTCGCGAATTCAAGAGCTTAGGACTGTCCGTAATTGCGAATTCTCATTTGTCAAGATTGGTTCTGCAATTGGGACGGTGATCTTGGACGAGAGCTTGTGATGAGGGTCAGCAAACCTGTACTTCACGAGGGGATAAAAGTATTGTGAGCTTGAGTGTGTGCAACGTGTTGAATTGATAGGAAACTCAAACTCCAATGCCTTGCGCCGTTCCGGGTATCAAAAGCCTGAGCCATAAGTCTATACAAACCAACTTTATCCCGACAAATCAGTCTGAAATGCTCCTATCACCCCTTGCTTTGACGATAATCAGTTCCTCCCCTGCGCCGTCGTACCAGGTGATATCCATATGCTCAACGCGACCAGAACTCGCAGCGTATAGGAGCATATACAACTCCTCCGCGATGTGCTCCCAACCGTAGAGCCGAATCCAGTTCCACCCATCATCTCGACATGCCCTCGTCCCCCAACCGACCTTAGCATCTCGAAAAATGATGTTTCCGAGGAAGCCCCAGGTCTCGACTTTGGCCTCTCGCGCCCAGCCGTCCATGTCCAACAGCCAGAACCCTCGCGAGAAGGGCCGCAAGTCTCGTGCCTGAAAATGTGGCCTGTAATGATTCCTCTTGCCGAAATATTTCAAATATGCGGGCACGATGGGTTCAAGCTCTTGGTTCGCTGCTGGTGGCTCTCTGGAGACGATCTCGGTCGTCGTGCTCCAGTCTGGGTTGTGAGGCGGGGAAGCGGGGACGTGGATTTCGTCCTGTGGGAGCATAGGCCGTTGCGATCCTCTTGGCAAGACATCACTGCTGCTTCGAGCTAGTCCCTGTGCCCTACCTTCTGGGTTGTTGGGCTTCCTTCGCTTCGGCGGCGGCTCAGAGTCTGCCCGCTCAAGTTGCTGAGGCTGGGTTGACGGTACGACTTGGTCAATCATCTCGAAACCTGAGTCCTGGCTCGATCTCACTGTTGAGTCCGCCGGTCGTGCCAAAGATGTGCTGGATGATGGGATCTTTGGCGGCGGGGTGCCTTGTGACCGCAGTAGACTTGATGGTGTTTGTGTCACATGAGTCTCGTCGGCACTGCCCCCAGAAGCCATGTCCGGGACTCCTAGGTTTGAGGAATGGGATTGTATATGGCGCTCTGCAGAGGCGCCGTCTACATCAACGTCGAGATGCGGCAGGACACTGCTTTCACTCTGCATCGCAGCAGTCCCTCGAGCGAACAAGGTAGCCATGTCGCCCTCTCCATCGTAGACGGTGGTGGCTTCCCGTGTCCCCATCTCCGGTGACGCTTCTGATGGGATGCCCGTAGTTTGCAAGTAGTAACTCATCACTTTGGTCGGAGTGGTGAAGCCAGCCAAGCTGATGTCGTTGTCGGGCATCGAATCTGCAACCACACTGGGTGGTTGTACCCATGAGTCTTGAGATTCACCTCCATCCTGAGAGACCGTTGCTTCGTTCTGCTGACGTCCGATGTTTCCCCACGCACTTCGGAAAGATGCCTGAGGTGATTCAAGTTCTACCGGCAGTGCAGTCGGGATGTTGGGCGTTATAGGTTCTGGGAAATCAAATCTCCTGAGTGGAACAAAGTTCAGGTAAGCCGTAGCCAGTGTTCTGTACTTCACGTCATCTGCGGAGGTGCTCGGTGCGGTGGTGTGCACCAGTATTTCGACTTCGGCAGCCATGGTGGCTGCCTATGAGAGAATTTGGTCAGATGTGGGTGGAGTGGCACCTGTGCCGTCTGTATTTGTACAGTAGGATGCTCTATTGAACTCCTTCATATCTTTGTTGTCGATGTGAATTGTTAAAATATCATCGAAACCGTCCTTCACTGTGGGGAAACAGGGGCGCCCCTGCCAGCAACAGGGGTGTGTGGCCTGCCCAAGCCTCCAAGCCTAATTGTCTACTGTAGACGTGCACGGTCCAAAACTCAGTAACGAATTGCTGCCACCAGCGCCTTTTCCTGCCTTTTCCACTTTTTTTTTTCTCTTTCGCTTTCTTCTCAGCCAATTGAACAACGTCAACGTCGCAAGCGTGTCCTCAAGAGACTTCATAATGGTATCGGAAAAGAAACCGAGCCTGGGCAACGTCCTCGTCACGGGCGGCTGCGGCTTCCTCGGCCACCACATCGTACGAGTCCTCCTCCGTGACTGGACGACCACCTCCGTCACCGTCCTCGACCTACGGTGCGAGCGCAACCGGCGGCCCGAGTCCGACGGCGTGCGCTACATCGAAGCCGACATCACGGACGCCTCCAAGGTCGTCTCCGCGTTCGACGAGGTGCGCCCGGACGTCGTCATCCACACCGCGTCGCCGCCGTCGCAGGCCACCACCGCCTCGTCGGACGAGCTGTTCCGGAGGGTGAACATCGACGGGACGCAGAACATCGTGGACGCGTGCCAAAAGACGGGCGTCAAGGCCCTGGTGTATACGAGCTCGGCGAGCGTGGCGAGTGACAATGTCAACGACTTGATCAATGCGGATGAGAGGTGGCCGGTGCCGAGGGGCAAGGACCAGACCGAGTACTACTCCGAGACAAAGGTACATCTCCCGCCCAGGAGCGTGCTCGGACAGCAATGGCAGCTGCTGACATGCTTGTACAGGCGGCAGCAGAGGAAATCGTTCTCAAAGCCAACCGCGCCAACAACACCAAGTTTCTCACCACCGCCATCCGGCCCGCAGGCATCGTCGGCGAGGGCGACGTGCAGGCGCTATACCACATCATCAACATCTACCAACAGGGCCGGAGCGGCTGGCAGATCGGCTCCAACGACAACCTGTTCGACTTCACATACGTCGAGAACGTCGCCCACGCCCACCTGCTCGCGGCGCACGCACTGCTGGTCACGTACGAGGCCCCGATCCCGCCGCTGGAGCACGAGAAGGTCGACGGCGAGGCCTTCATCATCACCAACGACAGCCCGATCTACTTTTGGGACAACTGTCGGCTCATCTGGAACGCGGCGGGCAGCCCGCACGGGACGGAGCACGTGTGGACGATCCCCAAGGACTTGGGAGTGATTCTTGGCTCCTTGAGCGAGGTTGCGTGTAAGCTGTTGGGGAGGAATCCTACCTTCACCCGCCAGAGAAGCACATACTCGTGCATGACGAGGTATTTCTGCATTGACAAGGCAAAGAGGAGGCTGGGCTACAAGCCGATTGTTAGCTACGAGGACGGCATAAGACAGTCAGTCAAGTGGACGTTAGAACAGCAGGCCGCTGGGAAGAGATGAGGCCTCAAACAGTGGAATGACGCAAAATTGCCTGGCATGTTGATACAAAGTTGTAATATCATCTTCTTGTATATAGAACACACACATGACAGCAGCCACTTGGGTAGATTTTCGAGCGTCCTTTTGCGTTTCATGCACTATGGACCAGTAAGACGTGCCGCACTTGAGTCAAATCCACCCGGCTCACGGACACCAGGGGCTCTGAGGCGGCATGAAAGAGCGGTGACACGCAGGAGGAGACTGTATGTTGCCAGCATGTACAGCAGAAAGAAGCTGCGAGACATGTCTCGATGGGCTTGCTTAACAGGGTGCGGTTTTTCGTTGGCACGGGCTAATCCCGAGTCCAACATCGTCCAGGCTGATCTCTCAAGATACCTACCACCTTGAGAGGGTTTGCAAGAGACAGATGTATCTCCTACGGCAAGGCAGCGCTTGAAGTAAGTGCCATTTCATCTGGGTCGAACGAATCGTTTCCGTTGAACAACGGCTTTGTCATTTATCAGGCTAGGTAGATGACCCAAAGCTTGTGTTTGACCCATGGCCTCGATACCAACCCCCCCCCCCCTTCCCAAGACTTGCGCCGGCCCTTTGTTGCAAGGCCAGCTGACGGCCATAGAATGCGCCCTTGCAAACCGAAGATATTACTCTCATACAGACAACGCTCCTCAAAATGCACCCTCGCATAGAACACTTCATACAACCCAACCCCTTGATTTGCTAAATGTACATCAAGCCCGCTTTCTCGCTTGTTCACTCAGGATGAAAGTATAGAAATTGAGATCCTCGGGAAGCGAAATCAACAAAAACGTACGATGGAAATCGAAAATTGGCAGTCAATCGCGGAGCTTTTTTTTCTTTTTGCAAAGTGAGTAGACGAACAGAACACCGTGCGCATGAAAACATGACTTCATTCAGACCTCCTTGAATTTTGAATATGCTCAAAAACCTTCGTCCCGGTGGAGGGCATGTACTGAAGAGGAGGTGGCCAATTGGGCTGAGAGTATTTTGGTGGGAGGACAAGTAGACAGATGGGTGCAGCGATGTTTGAGTATGCCCGCCCAGAGATCCCCGTTCACCTTGGCCCAAAATGCGACTATTCTAGATGGTCGGGAGTAATAAACATGGATTGTCTGTAGGGCGTTGTGACTCAAAAGGGCTGTCCCGTGAGAAGAAGTCGGAGATCTAGTCCTAACTCGTTCCTCCGACGCCGACTGAGCTGCCCGAGGGCCGCCCGGGTGTCGAGTTCCTCCATTCGCGCCTTGATTCCGAATCGTCAAAAGAGCGCGTCGCGTAAGGCGACCCTTGAGGTCCATCTGGATTCTTCCACCTTTGTGGGGGCGTTGACGGGTTAGATAACTGGGCGAACGAAGCGTTGGGTTCCTGCCAGCCGGTGGCGCGTGGTTCCGGATCGGTTTCTACCCTCCTGGCAAGGGGCCTAGCTTGAGAGTCGATGCTTGCATCGTGAAGAATGCCGTGGCCGCCGTTCACCCTCCCTCCGAAGCGCTTCAGGATTTCTTTGCTGGTAATGTCATCTTTGCTGCACGTGGGATCCGCCAGGACGTTGACAAAGTCGTCAGGCACCTAGAGGAGTTAGCACAGAACAGGTCGAGGCTGACAACCAGGATTGACTCACCAGGCACATCGTTTCAACATCGTTGATCAGTATCTCAACGACCGTGATGGCCAACATTGGCTCGCTATCTAGGGAGGGTCCCTTCATGGGATTGTAGAGTATGTTGGGCGCGATGACAGTTGCGAGGTTCTTGCTGTCCATCTTCGAGCCTGACTCATCGTCAACCTGGTGGAAGTTGCTTGCCCATTTGAGGAAAGCCAGAAGAATTTCAAGACAGTCTCTGTGGCACTTCGGAAGCAAGCAGCACACAAGATGCACAAACTGATGCCTCTTATCCGGATCTGGTATCTTCGCCGCAGTCAACCAAAGTCGGTAGAGTTTGTTCGTCATCAGCGGATCCGGCAGTTCGCGGAGATACTTCTTTAGCAATGCCGCAACTTGAACAACGGGCTGAGAGCTCAAGTTGATGTTCTCGCAGCCCTCGCGATCGATTTTATCAACGGCCTCGGAAAGTTTCTTGATATTGCCGTTCTTCCTAAAGACACCTTCGACGGACAAATCCATCTTCTTCATGGTGGCCACCAAATCGTCGACGATGGCGGGAATGCGCAGGGTTCCTGGACCGACACCATCAGTAGAGTCAGCGCCATCACGCTCGATGACGATCTCCAACGGCACGCCAAAGATCCCCTTCTTCTTGATCCCTTTTTTGGCATCATTCTTGAAGGCCTTTCCGAATTTGTTCCAAAAGGTTGCTGGTTTCTTGGACTCAATGAGGTTGATGAGCTCATCGATGCTGAAATCTTCTTGGACCATCGGGTGCATCGTCAGGACTGCAAGGTGACGAACAATGAAGTATTCCACTGGCGACAGTTCTGAGAAGTATTTCACTCCGCCTCTGCCTGGTGGGGGGTCGCCGTAGCCAGGTTCGCCAGCACGTCCTGCTGAGCGGGACCTGCCTTGGCCTGCCCCCAGATATGGCTCCGTTGCCGGGGACCTAAACAGTTCTTGACGTCCGGGTTTGTATGAAGGTCGTTGCTCTCTGGCCTGTTCTGCAGCAACAATACGTGGTATATCGTCCAACGTCAATGCATCCTGATGGCCAAACATGAGGTCCGATCCTTCTTCACCAGGAGTCTGGTCTTCCTCAATGCGTTGGCTTTGCATGTTACCACCTTCGGCCCCATCGTCCATCAAACGCGACGCCCGTGCTTTCCTAAAGCTTGCCGACAAGTGCTTGTCAAGACGGGTACTTCTGAGGCGCCGGACATCGTTCAAGGTATTCTCATAAGATGACTCCCGATGGTGTTCCCTGTCCACAGCATGTGACTTGGACCGCATATCCGACTGAAGGCGAGGGGCATCTCCTTGCGCATGGCCGTTGACGGCGTCGACTCCATTCATGAACGGCTCATCCGCCGAAGTTAATGCGCCCGTACTTTTGAGGATATCCAGTAGCCGTGCAAGTGCTACTTGCAGTAGGAAGACGTACTGCTGCAGTTTCGTGATGTGTTCGAAGGGAGGTGATGGCTCAGCGCCGGCCGACTCGCAGCTGCTACAGGACACGGACTGGTCGTAGACGTTGAAGCGGGCCTCCTGTAGACTCCTGCCAAGCTCCTTGCCACACCTTGTGCAGGTCACACACGCGATATGCCATCTCTTTTCGCCAATTTTGGCGCATTCATCCTCGACGGGCTTTCGGCAATGCATGCACTGGTCCGACTCATTCGCCGCAAGCCGCGACATCGCCGACGTCAGTTGTAGCGAGCCATCCTCGTTCTTCACGATGTCGAGGTTGCCAAGATCGTCCAGGAATTTGTAGAGGCCTTCAGAGTGAACCTGTTCTTTTTCTATTCGGAGTGCTCCTTGCAGACAAATGCGAATGAGGAGTTTGAGATAGTGAGCGAGGCCGGTCACTAACGAGAGCAGTTCCTGCGTGACTCCAAGCTTGTGAGCATTCTTATCTTGTGTCTTAGACAAGAGAGAGAAGAATTGAACGATCTTCTTGCACAGCAATTTCGCCTCGCGCGAGTAGGACAGAGCTGCCGAAACGTTAGTAATTGAAGACCTCACAGAACTTGGTATATCCTACGTTTCATGTCCAGTCTGTGCATCGCGTTGTCCAGCCTGTCCGCGGATCTGAAGAGGATGTCCACGTGCCAGATGAACTTCTTGGCCACAATCACACCGTCGACATAGGCTCCGTTGCTGACATGTAGCAGCATGTCGGATATGCAGGCGGCAGATGACTCCTCGAATGTAGAAAGGACGCTCCATATACGGTAGACCTTCTCCTCCATCTTCTCCTCCCGCTCCTTCACGAGCTCCCTGGTCTTCTCGTCGTCGATCGGCGGTGGTTGATCGCCATTTTCGTTCGGCGAAGCAAGCCGCACGTTCCAGAACTTGTGGATCATATAACACTCCGGGTGCCAATGTTGATTCTGACCGTTACGGAAGATCTCGACAAACTGCTTAAGAATTGCTGTCTGACATCCGTTGCATTTCTGAGCAAATTGGGTGGAGTAGTGATAATGGCAGTAGACCTGTCCATCGTGTTCGTAATAGCTATCTTGCGCGCCAAAGACGGTCGGGCAGAGAGAGCATGTGAAATGGTCAACGTGATATTTCCGCTCCAGGGCTGTGATGTATGAGCCTCGCAATGCTCCGCCGCATTGGTAGCAGAGCAGGCCGAGCCGTCGAAAGTAGTCTGTTTCGCAAAGGGGGTATTGCCCTTGGCCATCGTCGTCCTCGGCGGGAAAGAACTTTGATGCCACGATTTGTCCGCAATCCTGTAATGGACAGCTGGTCAGATACTTGCGCTGTCACCACGGTTTCTTGTTCAACTCACCCGGCACTTGAAGCAGTCCAAATGAAACGTTCCGTCAAGAGCGCGCACGAACTGCCCTGTCAAAGGCTCGCCGCATTTTTTGCACGTCCGTCCCCCGCTTGCGTTTCGTCCATTGCGGCCTCTTGACCTGTTTCTTTCCCGACTCTCGCTTCTCGAGCCTTCCTGATCCCAGCTCCTATCGCCGGCCCCAGTAGAAGAGGAAAGGGATGGTCTCCTGCCGTCGCGGGAGCCTGGGTTTGACCGGGGCGGCCGGTACGGGGAGTAGTTTCTCGTATCGTCGGTCGTGAAGCTTCGCTCTGGTCGTCTTGGACTGTGATCCCGAAGGGGCCCCGGGGGCCCAGCATCATAGTCAGGCCCCAGCATGATGGGCCGCTATCCGCCTCTCTCTCCCTGGCTCCAGTATAGAGTCGTTTGCGTTGGTCGTGCCCAAGCGTCGAGGAAGAACGTCGATGGCGCAGTGTCGGGGCGCCAGCTCACAAGAGCCAGTCCGGACCGGTCAACAACAACGTCCGTGTCTGTGGCATGGAAAACCGAAGCAAGTCGCCAGCGGTTGTTGCAGACCGTGACGGCCTGGTTTCGTCAATTGATCAGGGGCTCGGATGACGGTCGTCTCGCGCAGGTCACTCCTTGGGGCGTTCCTTCGGTCGATGAGTTATGGGGCTCGGGGGCGGCAGCTCGCATCACTCAAGAAGTGGCTGTATGAAAGGGGCCGATCCAACAAGGGCAGTTGAGTGGGCGGGCTTGGCGCCGGGTCGGTCGTTCGCGGGATTCAGATCCGTCGGGTGTCGAATGCGCGGCGGACAAGGTTACAAATGGTCGGCGTCGAGGTTGCAGGAGGGGACGCGAAGAGAATGGCCAGCGACTTTTGGTTTCGATGAGGCGAGGTAAGGTGGGCGATCGGTGTAAAGAGAGTGAGAGAGACAAGTAACGGGGTCGAGTGAAAGAAGCGATCGACAGGCCCCCGCCTCTGGTAGCGAAGGGCAATTTCCAGGCGGCAGAACAGCAGCGCAGCGCAGCGTAGCGCAGCGTAGCGCAGTGTACCGTCACCGTCACCACAGCCGAATAGGAAGAGGAGAAGGAATGGGAACAGGAACAGGAGAGGGAAGCATGGATTTCAAGAAGACGAAAACCCCATTGCCTGCTCTGCCAGCTTCCAATCCAGTGCCACTGCAGGTCGGTCAATGAATGTCGAGGGTGAGGCGAGCCGAGGCGAGGCGAGGCGAGGCGAGGTGACCACAAGTAGAAGTAGAAAGTGTACGGAGTAACTAAGGGTAGGGATCAAGCAGGCAGTCAGTCAATCGATCAATCAATCCAGCCGCAGCACCAGCGAGCCAAGTGCCGACCGCTCTCAAACCGGGCAAGCTGGCGGTGGGAAATGGCCCTCGAAAGAATGGACACCAATTGAAAGGACGAAAGACTCGTTGTCCAGAGTTGATTGGCGTTCTGTCAGGCGCGCCCTGTACTCTGTGTGCTGGACGGGCAGGGAAGGAAGTTCAGGCACCTAAGTTCCCCCCGTTGCGGTGTCTCCCCTCCCAAAGGCAGGGTCAGCCAAGATCAGCCTCTGTGCCCTGCAGTGCTGCAGTGCAGCGTGGTCAACCAGTGTGCGTGTGCAGCGTGCGGTGTGCAGCATGCATCAGAGTCGCAGTGGCCGTTGCCGTTGCAAGGTGCGTACGGAGGTGTGCAGCATGGACTGCAGTCAGTCCAGTCTCATCTGGCAATGCGACCAAGGTACCCAGTAATTTCGGAGAGACTCCCAGCGAAACCGATAGGGCCCAGGGACATTTGGCCTTGGCTGAGGGCGCGCTATGAAATGACTTGAGGGAACTATTCTGGCACGTGCGCCTGCTGTCCCTGTCCCCTTGTTTTGGCATCCACCAGCGCCGACGTGCTGGGGCCTGGCTGGTGCCCGCTGGCGCCCTAGCCGTTTCTTGGGGCCGGACCTCAGAGCCGGCTCAGATTTTGGACGAATTTCTTCGATTCATGCTTAAACATGATGCTTACTAGTGCCTGCCTTGTCTTATTTCGTTCGCTTCTTGCAAATGTTGTCGTTGTTATTGGCTTGTGCAGAAAGCGGCAATTTAATTTGAGATGCTATCGATTGGTACAGTGAAATAGAGCACAGGGGCGACCACATTCTTGTTGTAAGCAACGTTGGAAGTATGCTCGAGGAATGCTCAGTATGCTAATCCAATCCGAGGTATCGAATGCAAAGACGACATGCAATGAGAATGAGAAATACGCATGCGAAATCAGTCGCTGAAGCTGCCCATCCCGCAGCCGTTTGCCGTCAAAAAATTCGTCCAGCATGCAGTAATCGAACACATTCTGATCGCTCATGAACCATGCAGGGACACGCAACTCACCAATACCACGAGTGGTTTCATTTCCCATGGGCCAACTGCTTCAGCCTTCTCTCGATGACATCCCGTCCATCGAGCGTTCTCCAGACCTGATGGGGAGCCTTGTTAACCACGTCCCAATCGTGGAGGTTGTCCGTCAATTGCGTGAGATCCCTCTGCTTTTCCTCCCACTGGCTATCCTTCTTCATGTTGACTCCGGAACTGATCACAACAAGAGGAATGTCGCGGATCTGAATGGCCCGGCTAGAGATCACATCTCGTCTGGTCAGAGAATCTGCAACAAGACTCTCCTGGAGCTTTGCGAAGATCTGCTTCCCGCTCTGGTACGACGCAGTACCCCAGATTCTGTCTTGGCTATCGCGACCCCGGAAAAGTGCGGCAGGGAGGCGGTCGAATCCGAGCGGCGAGATGATGCCTCGGAGCCAGAGCATAAAGCCGCGGCCTGAGTTGCCGACTCGATCGAGGAGATCCTCGTGTAACGGATCGATCATGACCAAGCCCTTGATCACCGACCCGTGGCGGGAACTGAAGACCCGTGAGTAAATAGATCCGATGCCAGCGCTTGCGAGGATCCAGGGCCCTTCTTCGCCGGCGCGGGCGAGTGCCTCACTGAGCGCGTCCGCGGCCTGGCTGGCGCTGAATGGTGATGGCGCTGTGTCGCTCTGTCATGGTGTCAGCCACACCTCCGTCAAGAGCATCGGGCGCGTCCAAACTTACCCATGCCATTCCAGGCCTGTCTGCAAAGCAGTATCTAGAGAAGGATCCATTGGCAATGGAATTGTCCGCGAGCTGCCACAATCCGTATTCCACCGGGTCCTCCCCGCCTTCGAATAACACGGTGGGTAGTTTGTTTCCCTTCGTATCCGTCGTATTGCCATTGCAATACAGGTGAACTTGATACTTGTCTCCGTCTACCCAGTAGAGTGTTCCAGGAGGAGTCACCTGGGCGTCGACCGCCCGTTGGATCAAAGTGCAGGTTAGTAAGAATGCAATGACAGTCAGCAAGGCCAAGAATATGGTCGACAGCAGCACCTCGACCCACTCGAGCAGCGTCCGCCGTGACTCTTCCCTCCCAGTGAGACGCTGCTCTTCTTCGGCTTTGCCCCACTGCACAGTTCGATCCGCTAATAATGTCCAAGCAGACATGAGCAGTGCCCAGATCACGCTGACGATACCTGGCCAGGCTTCTTCGTGCCTGATCTGGGGCACAGCGAGTATCATGATCATGTCGGCCAGCAAGAACACCGCCATGACCACGGCCAAGATCCGCGCAGCCTTGGACGGCGCGGAGAAGAACAACAGTAGCACAATGAGCGTCGTGAGGGCCACACTGGCATAGCTGAAGCCGTAGAAGCCGGATCCTCGTGTCGACAGGCCCGGCGGCGTGATGAAGATCGAGATGAGCAGGAGGACCCACCACAGGAAGGTGATGAATGTGAGGAGCATAGTCAGATACCTCGTGAAGCGGACCGTGAACAAATTGTACGGTGTGACGGCTGGGTCGTCGGGGCTCAGGTAGGCAACGTCGCTATCAAGCCGGTTTGGCAGCAGCCGCGTATGCTCATCCGCGACTCCCTCATCGTCGTGGGACGAAGACGGCCGCCCCGAGGGGCCGTCAATGCTGTTATCTCTACCCCCGAAGACGCGCTTCATCTTTGCAAGAATGCTCAGACGAATAGTAAGTGGAGGAGCAGGTCGTACGTAAGTGAGCGGATTGTAGGCAGCAACTCAAAGGGTCATGATACAGCTGCGACGATGATCTGGCTTCCAATGAATGCAGATGTCGTGGCACAGCTAGAGAGAAATGAAGCTCGGCCGGGCATCACCCCATGTTTAAGCAGCCCGCGCTGAGGCTGGCCTTGATACCATCATGACGTATGTGGTGTGCACCGTCGGTTTCCACCCGCGGCGGGCTACCAATTGTCACGCTAAGATCGAGAAGCTAACGTCTTCCCAGCCAAAAACAAACGATGTACGTAGAGCGCCATCGTGAAAAGTGACTGCGTGCTTGATAAGATGGGCATAGTCGATAGGCCATGTGCCCAGTTGCAGCGCTGTGGTTTTGCTGCATCGAGACGGCGTCGTCGCGGGGACTCGAAACCTTCTGAGCCAGCCCATTCCAAGTTGGGTAATGTTAGGTAGAAGGTGCACCATAATTCTTCGCTGACATGGGTCTGAAGACGGATACGTGCAGGGTTCTACTTAACGTTTTAAGTACGAAGTACAAGCACTATGTAATTCGTACAGGACCTACCGGTAGGTATTACATAAGCCAGCTTTACTGCCCTCCTTTGGCCGTTGGGTGGGCTTCGTTTCTGGTACGCGTCATTGGCCAGATGTTCACCACCCAATTTGACCCTACGATGCACGAAAATCCAACCTATCTCATGATGACCAATTGGGTTATTGTCAGGCCCGAACTTCGAAATGCCTTCAGCTCTAGCCGAGCCAAAGACCCCATACGTTCAGGGCAGAAGCGAGGCCGCTGATGCTGCCTGTGCCTACCGCGCCCTCCAAGCTGAAGAGGAGGCTGCGATGGCCTCCTACGAGGTCCAATTTATCGCCTAGAAGAGGCTGCGCAGGCGAGATCACCTTCCCGAGCCGAAGAGGCCATCACGAGCCTCTCTCCGGTCCTTCGCCGCCGGTACCAAGTATACAGAGGGCGCTATTCGCAGGCACCTCAAATCGATCCGTGCCACCGGCCAGCCTGTGCTGTCCGATCGCCCAACGGGCCGCCCACGATATCTCGAGCCCTGGGAAGACGAGGTCCTCGTGCGATACGTAGAGCAAACACCAGTTGGAGGCTTTTCGGCGCTCAGGAAGAAGCTGATTGCTGCTGCCAACGCTATGAGGGCGTTGCGAGACAAGCCAGCGGTTGGCTCACACTTTCCACAAAGGTGGATGGAACGCCACCCAGAACTCAAAAGGCAATGGCAGGCCACAGAGCGACCTCTGGCACGCGAAAGCACATGATTACGCGGGTAGTTCTTGGGAAGAGTGAGTTGTATGTCCTTGGATTCAGCAGCATATCATCAGAAAAGTGGTACTTTTGGTAGTGGTTACCAGGTGCCAAAACGCGTTCCGGTTTTGGCTGCGTACTACTTTTGGCATCCACCATGGGCCAAAGAGCCGTGGAGGGCAGAACATGAGCTCATGTAATGCCGACGGGTATTCCGGGGATGACTCTCCGTTTCAACAAAAAGAAGGGGAGGTCTGAATGTTTCCCTGCGTTTGATTGCACAGAAGTTCCTCACGACAAGTGCTCCCCCTCCATCCGGGGGGGGGGGGGCAATCGGGACGAGAAGACATTTGATGGACCTGTTCCAACGGTGTCGATATGCCTCAACATTCCTTTGTGGGATATATACACGCATGTGAATGTTTCTCACTTGCTTACAATTGCATGTAGATGTGCGTTCTGGTTTCAGCCATACATGCAGGTAGCGGTACCGCAAACACCGATATGCCCACCAGCACACCCAACACTGTACCAACGCCGTGTGCCGCTTGCTCGAGCTAGTCATATCGCTTTCGCAACGGTCGATCATCAGTCCAGAAACTTACTATCACCGACTTCCTGTCACAGAGGATAGTAAGGTGGTCGCGGTTCCGCCTCTCGCCTTGCACTCGGCTCCGAAGAGCTCTCCGAGTGCGATCTCGCACTTCGCGAAGCCGACGAACGCGGAATGTCGGAGCGAGAGTGTCCCATGAGCCGTCTCTCTGCAGCCCGTTTCCTCGCCAAGTCATCTGGATCGGGTCCCGCGGCTGGCCTGATCGCGTCGACCGGTATCGTACAAGCAGGCATGCTTCGCGACGGACGTCAGTGTCGGGCTGCCTCGCGTCCCTGTGCGCGTACATACTTGAGGAACGCGAGGAGGAAGGACATACTTCAATTTGGCGCGAGCTTCCGGGTCTTTGAGCGAGACTCCTGCACTCCCGTACACCATTTTCTTGTGCTGCTTCAACGCCTGGGTCGACGGTTCGCTCGTCGAGAACCAATTCTTCAGCTTGGACAGCCGCCGGCTCTTGTCTTCCTCCTCTTTCCTGGGCCCGTCTGACATCTGGCTTCCCTCGCCATTCATCCCTGCCTCTGGACAAAGTCGTGAGATTGTCAAGTTGCGCCTGTGCTCAAGGCTGTACTGGACTGCTGACACTTCCTTCGACGGCTTCATGCCGGCGCTTCGTGTACTGCGCCGAGAGAATAATCCCGATATTGGAAGTTGATCTGCTCACGAAGTGGGCATGAGCACCGTCCCGTCTCTCGATATGTCAGCCTGAGAGACTGTCGCTCACGTCGCATCAGTACCGGCGTTGTCCAGTTGACCGGCTCTCCTCGAAGGACATGTCGACAGCACGCGGCCTCTATGTGGTCCTTCCAGTCGCGTGATCGCGCTGACGGCGATGTAAAGTGAAGCGGGAGTTCAAGGTCTAAGAAAAAGGAGCCTCGCTTACACCGAAGAGCGAAGCATAGGCTTAACCCCGGAAGCAAGGCGCTCTGAAGAGAGCGATGTAACCGATTTGACCAACGGATGGGGTTTGACAGGGAATAGCCCTACGGTCGCCACGGGTCTACGACCTGGCCAGATCCTTTCTCAAGTACTAGTACGAAGTAGTTCAAATCTTCATCATGCCAGGTAAGTGGTGGAAGCCCGTGGCACCTGGACCCTCAAGGTACAGAATCGCTAACAACGCAGATGATATCAAGCTGCTCTGTCTGTTAGTGCAGATATACCGCCAGGAACCAGATGCCACATACGGGCTTCCGTCACTCACGCCAAACCTATGCACGCCATCACTTCAATTGGGCGGTCCTCCGGCCATCTAGAAGGATTCTACAGGTGCAAGCGCACCAATAGGATGGCTTTTTTTTAATTTTAGATTTCCTACGCGGCTGTCTCGACGTGTTCTTACTTATCGTCGTACAACACACCTGAGTATACGAAACATGAGAATTCAAGGCTTGCTAGCATTATAGATGGCTTTTCTCGGGTGGAAATGGTAGGTAGTAACATCAGAGCCATTCTGCGTCTCACTTACATGTTGATTGCCCTACGGGGGAACACATGCATTTCAAGGTTCAGCTCTGTAGCCACATCAGCTTTGGCCCTCACTGGCAACTTAAAGCCATGAGTGCCCTGACCGCCGATTCATGGTGAGAAGCTGAAGCCACGGTACTATCTCTCTTCCCTTGATTGGAAGAGACTGTTAGGCATCCCTATTACGTAATACAGGTCCCCCCACTGTACACTTAGATTCTTCCCATCAGTTAGCGCACGCTACCGTTTCTTCCCAACAACACACACGCTTCTGTACAACACAATCAAATAGACTGGCTTTCCACCAAAGACCTCGTCCATTCAGTGTTGGAAGCTATCGTAACGTACGCTCGCATTACATAGTAGCTACACTCGTCCTTTGATTTCATCGAAAGAACCCAATTCAAGCTCCTTGCCTCGCTGGCAACCCTTCCCTTTAAACGACTCGTTAAACAAACAGTTAAACGATTAACGATCAACGACTCAACTTAATCCACCAGCGACAAAAAGCCTCTACGAGTTTACTTACAATATATCTTTCTCCTTTAATTGACAAAGGTTAATTGGCTAAAAACCTTAGCCTCGTTAAAAGAATACCCTTTTAACAGCTCTAAAATAACCTCCCTTTCCTTAGTCTTTATGCACTTTTAGCCTATGAAATTACACTTGATTAGATTAACTATGCTAAAGAAATTCTAAATAAAACCAGTCGATTAAAATTATCCTAACTTTATTTACCTTTAACAAACATTAATCATATATAAACACTCCTTTCTTCTTTTCCTTTAAATAGCTCTAAGCAACCTATTAAGATTACAATAATTATGAGCGTAATAGCTTTTGCGATTTATATAATAATCTTTGCTGGCTCTTGCAATAAAAGTTTAGTTAAATAACTTTAATTGCGCTTGTTATCTAAGTAAAAACATTATTTCTAATTTATCTAAGGAATAGTGGCTGCTAAAGTAGAAAACGCACTTTTAAAGCTTTTTTGCGTTTTTAGCTTGGTAGTAGAAACTAGGCGATCTATTGCGGTTTAAAGAATCTAAACCACAATTTTAGCTTGCTTTTAAACTATTTTTTTTGTTATAATCTAGCATTGAGTTAATAAAGCAAGCTTTAAATATGCTTGCCTTAAAGGTAGTTGCTAATATTAAAGAAGGCGCGCCTAGTTGCATTGAATACTTAAAGCTTTTATTATTTAATAATATTAATATTATTTAATGTTTGTTTAAATGGCAAAAACCTTTAAAGGAGTTTATAAAGCAAAAACAACAAGCTAACGATGTTTTAATTTATATATCTTTTAGCTCTCTTTTGCAGAGCATAACTAATTCTCTTACTTTACTATATACTTTAAACTTATCTTTGCCTCTGCAAACGTTTACCTTGTTTCTTTTACGTTTGCCTTTTAGCCATCTTAGTCTCTTTAACTCTTAAATTAAAGCTATTCTTTTTACTTTGCTATTTTTAAAAGGTTTACGTTTTAGCAGTTGTACTAATAATAATAATAACTTTAATTTTAATTTTAATCTCTCTTTTAATCTTAGTATATTTACCTAACTTAATACTATAGCTTTCGCTCTGGGTAGCCTTAGCAACCCTCTGCTAAACTCCAACCAACCTTCCGTAAGCCAAGCTTCTAGAGATTAACCTGTCTTTGGAAATCGCCCTCTTGGAGACCGAGTCTAGGAACCTCTTTACTCTTACTTAGACCTTCGATGCAACGCTGCTATTATTTATGCAGTTAAATAAGCTATAGGTTTTAGTATATTTACAAAGCTTTAACTTGCTATAACTTAACTTGTCTTTTTTTATATTTATAAGGTTTTAGCCAAAGATATTAAATGCATTTAGTAAAAATAAATGTTATAAGCTAAATAACACCTCTAAGGTAACTTTAACCCGGTGTTAAATCTAATCTAATTTTAATATTTTCTTAAGAAATTCTTAGGCAGCGTTACTCTTTGATTGCTTAATTGCTATACTTTAGAGGTTTCCAAGCGCTTATCAGAACTTTTAATAATATATCCCTTGACTGAGCGTTAGCGCTCTAACTATTGGAAATCCTAATCTCTTTGTCGTTAGCAATCTTAACAATCATTTTGCCCTAAGAACCAACGATTAAAATTAGAGATAGAAAGCTATCTATTTTAACAATGCTATAGCTGCAAATCTTTTTGCCTGCGCTATTTTAATAATCATAGCTTATATAATTCTTTATATTAAGCTGGCATAAGGCTGAAACTAGAGATATTTAAGTTTAACGGCAAAATAGTTAATAGTTTTATTGCTAAAATCAAGCATTTAGCTTAAATTTATAAAAAATAAATAGTGTTATCTAATTTTTTTATTAATATTGTTAGCAAAAATAATATTAAAGGTGTGCGTTGGTTTATATTTTTATTATAAGCTTAATATGCAAAGTTAAGCTATAGCCTAAGTAATTAGCTTAAAGAGCTTTAAGGCTAATTTTGCAAAGATTGCAGTAATTTAATAAAGCAGGCTAACTTGCTAGTGTATACGTTTAATAATAAAAACAAATTACCCCTTTAAACCTATATTGACAAAAAGATCCACTTTTATAATAAGGCTAGAAATGTAGATAAAGATGCTTAAATTCGCTGTATTTATGCTTAGATAGATCTTCTGCTGCAAATAGCTATTTCTCTATATAAAAACAATAATATACTAGCAAAATTCCGCTGATTAGTTTAATGTAAGTAATATAATATCTAATAAAAGTGGCAAGAAGAAAAGAAAAGAAATGATGCCTTTAAGAATCAACTACGCAGCTTTTATAATTAAGTAAGCAATAAAGCTTAGTATAATAAACCTTATAATAATTATAGCTGTAGCAATTTATATAATAATGCCAGCCGCGATAATTGCAATTAAAACTGTAGTTGTTAAAATGGTTGTGGTGGTAATAATATTAAACGTTGCAATTCGCCTGCTAACTAAGATTAAGATGCTAGGAAATTCAGCAATAAAGGCTTTTATGATAATAAAGCCTCTTACGATAATAAAGGCTATAATTAGAGGGCATTTAAAAATAAGGGGCAGTTTAATGCTAAATCTTTTTTTAATTATATTAGAGATTTAAACAAACCTATTTATAACATTAAGTTAGATAGGCAAAACCGCTATGCTTGTATAAATAATGCTAAGCCCATAGTCAAAGCTTATCTTATAAGCCCAAATAATAATCATTAAAATAAGTTTGTGCTGCAGAAGATTGCCAATGAAATTTATAGGTTTTATTAGATAAATAACGCTAATTATGCTAACTTTTTTAAGGATAATGTTAGGCACTTTAATAAAAAGCTTAATTTAGAAAAATAATTAAGCGGCAAGCCTAGGAAATGCCTTTGCTATTATAGCAGCAATCCCCCTTTATTGCTTTTATTATTGCTAATATATTTATTATACAGCTTGCTTTTATACTCAAATTTATTTTTATTAAGCAAGCTATTAATAGCTTTAAAGGCAAATAACACTGTAATATACCTAAACTAATAGCATGTTTGCATTAAAAAAAAAGATCAACCTTTATTAATAATAAAGCATCTTTTAATAAAGCTATTAAAAAATCAATTATTACTATCTAAGTTATATAAGATACACATTGTATGCCAATATTAATATTATTATCTGCTATGTTTATTTAAGACTCTTTGCGTTTTAAGTATTTATAAGTCATTATTTATTTATTTGCTAAAAAACATTTCCCCAAAACACTAAACACTGCTTTTCTTATTAGTTTTATTTTAAGGTAAACGCTTATTTTTTATTACCTAACTTATTCTTTATCTATACTTAATATGCTTATTTACCTTAGCGGTATTAGAGAAGGCCTAAAACTTACCTACTTTGTTAACTTGCTGGTTAACTTGCTTAATAAAGGTAAGATATTATAGATTATTACTGAGAGGGTGTATCTTATTAATAATTTCTCTTATGGCTTTTTGTTAGGCCTAAGCTTTTTTAAAAGCAATTGCCTTTATATATTTTAAGGGAATAAAGAATGCAATAATACTTTTTATATTGGCGATACTAATAAAGAGATTTGGGCTATTTGCATTAAGGCTATAAAGGCAAAATAAAAGACAACATAATTTAAAGCTGCTAAGGATATTATCTTGTTGCTAGAGAAAAGTTGCATTATTTAAATCTAATATTAACCTTTACCTATATATCTAAATAAATATCTTATTAATTCCATCTTTATTATTAATCCTTACAAAATAATATACGCTTTTCTTTCTAACGCTTGCTTGGATAAATAAATAAACTTTGTTTAAATCTTTAACTTTAGCAAAGTATCTATTACTCTTTGCAAAAAATAAAGTTTGGGAGTATTATAAAGAATAAAATTAATCTGTAACACAAAGACGTTTTTTACCTTTAAAAATAATAAGATTAATATTATTGCTATTTTTATTATTAACCTTTTAAGAGACGAGCCGCTAAAAGAGAAACTAGAGGGCCGCTACCTAAACAGATATCTTTTTTACTTACCCATACTAAATCCTAATTTTAATATTAATAAAGCAGATATTTCTAATTGTTAAAGCTTAAAACTCAAGGAGGAAATTCGCTAACTTATCCTTTGTCATTATCGCTTATTTAGTCTTTGTTTTGAATGATTTAATAACGGCGTTGATATAAAAGTCTTCTTTAAGGAAAATGCTTAGTTAGATAACCTTCTTTAGCAGCTATATAACCTTTCTAAGAAGGACCGCTAGAATTTTAACCTTATTATAAACCCTTTCAAAGATGCCAGAGTAGTAGAGAACATTCCACTAGGAGATATTTGCCCTATGGCTTTGCCAGCTTTTCTAGTATACTATAATAAGAAACCTTGTATAATTATTAACTTATATTATATTAATTTAAAACTGCTTTTTTATAATTATCTTTTATTACGCTAAAATGATATTTTAGCATCTTTTAGAGGCTATTTTGTCTTTATTATTATAAATATGCTTAAAGGTTTCTTTTAGCAGCTATTGGCAAAAAAAAACAAATGAAAAATAACCTTTATCTTTCTTTACCAAAGACTACAACGCCTTACAATTGCTTCTATAGGCTTTGTAATTATTCTAAGTTTCTTTCAGCACCGCATAGAGACTCTCTTTGGGCAGTATCTATGGCTCTTTATCCTAGTCTATATAGACAACATTATTGTCTTTTCCTATACTAAGCCTTAATAGTAGAAAGTTTTGCATTGCTAAATTTACCGCAAGTGTTATTTAAAACTCTAAGCTATATACTATAAACGCTATCTCTTAATACCTTACCTATCTATCTAAAACGTTAAAAGATATAAAACAATAAACTAAAGTTAAGCTGCTCTAGCCTAACTATAACAAAAACATTACTTAAACTATACTTAAACTTCTCATTAAATCAAACTACTTATCAAAAGATAAAAACACAAGCTTAAAACCAAAGTTATATAATGTACTTTAAAACACAAAAAATATAATAGCTTTTCTACTACTGCAAAATAATCTGCCTTTTGATATAGTGCAAAACATTGTAATAAAACAAGATCCTGCCTTATCTACTAATAAGTTTCTTATATTAATCTTAAAATAAATTGGTAATGAATATAACATTAATACCTTATATAACTTAGATAATTAGGTTAATACTGTCTTTATATCAATTTTTCAAAAAACCTTTTTTTATGCTTTTTATAAAGATTGTATAGCTTTATTTCACAGCTTGCTTTTTAAAAACGCAAGGAAAATTGCTATATATAGCTGGCGATACTTTAATACTTAGGCATTTGCTATTTAACGCGCTATCATTGATAAAATAAATAAAGGTCGCGACAATGACAAACCAGCCTCTACTATGCTTAATAATCCTACCGCTAGCACTAACCCTTAAACAGCAAATGATAATAACCCAGCTTATTTGCTAAATGGCTAACTTATTAACTTTGGCATAGCATTTAGAAACATATGCATTAAGAATAATAACCTAGCTTTAAAAATAAAGGCCTTAACGTTTAAAACAAACGCTAAAGTTATGATTATTGTTTAATGTAACGAGCATAGTAAACGTATAGTTAAAGGCTACTAAGAAACCTTTTTCCAAGTAAACCCTAATTAATAATGTATCGTTATTAAGGTAAATAATCTTATGCTTAAGGAAAAAAACCTAATCTAAAGCTTTTATAGCATAAACCCTAAAATTTATATAACTAATATAACATTTACTATTGGCACCTAACTCGCTATAGCTTTAAGAATAGAAAATACTACAAAGTTTAGCATAAATTGCGGTTAATATTAATATACATTAACTAAAAGTGTTTATACCCTTAACGCTATAGTTTTAGGAATAATCTAGAGTAGAAAGGCTACCCGCTTAGCAAAACTACTTAATAAAAAAAGCTAGCTAAACGTTTTAGCAAATATTTCTAAAACTAAAAAAATAAATAAGCGTTTAAATAAACTCTACCGTGCAATCTTAAAGACTGTAGACGCTATTGTTTATATGCTAATCATTGCGTTTAAAGTTGTAAACAAAGTACTTTTTACGCCTATTATTATAATCTTTAATAAAGCTAATATAATAACCAAAGCTGATTCTATTTTAGTTATATAATAATTTCCTAGCTATTATTATTTTTTCTATATAAGCAATAGGGTATAAAGCAGTGTTATTATACTTAGCGACAAGGTTTAATATTAATAAGATATAATGTTAAAACTTTATAAGCGTAGAAAGGCGGACGAGGAAGACTAGCTTTGTAGAACCGCAGACTATCAACTTAACGCAAATATATAAGCCTTTACTACCCCCTTTATTTACCAAATGCAGACTTTAATATTAAAATAAATCAACTAAGCTATTCTCTACGCTTTGCATACCTAGATTAATCACTAACAATAGGGTAGATTAAAATGTATTGCTAGTATTATCAGCTATAATAGACGTATAAAATCAGCTTTTAACCCTAATAATCTTAGCTTAGCAGCTTAATACTTGCAACGCTTTCTTAACTTATAAGTGCTCTATAAAATATTAAAGAATAAGAGGAATTATATAAGCGGCACTTAGGCTATTATTTAGCATAAGGGAATGCTTGTTTAATTTGAGATAAGCTAGACGAACGCTTCTTAAATTAATCTAATACTATATATTGCTTTTTAAATTTACACTGCTGGTCTGTGAAATGACAAAGGCGAACTAGTGTTTATTCTTATCTTTACTTTATATGCTTAAGCTGTTTATAACCTTTAATATATAGCTGCAGCCATATTACCTTAAGAGATCTATAAAAATAAACTTTATATTAAAATAATTAACAGTGCCTAAAGCTATAAATTTAATATGGTTATTACTATTTTTATAGCGGAACTAAGTAGTAGATTTTTATAGAAGATAGAATAGCTTATTATTGCTTTAACGCAGAGTTATTTAGCAGCAGTAGATATTTTGCTTAAAAACTTATATATTAAGCTAAGCTAGATTTAGCGCTATTTTACAATATACTATAATATTTAAAAAAAGCTTTAAGCTACTTACACTAAAAAGAGAGATTAAACCACCTTGTTAAAGATTACTCTTATATTAGCCTTAAACTAACAAAGGTTTAAAAGTCTATTTTGCCCTAACTATTTTACTTAAAGTTATTATCTATATAACTGCAAGACTAAAATCATTAAAGGCCTGCTTGCAGATGCTTTAAATGTTTTACTATAGTATAAAAACAATAACTCCATAGTTAACCTTAGCTAGTGTTTTAAAACTATTTTAAAGGTATACTTATTTAAAAACTAAAAATATAACGTTACTTTAAAAGAATGTAAGGCAACCTTTGCTTAGAAGTTTAAGAACATAGATAAAACTAATGTTTTCAACGATTTAGACTAGCTTATTGCAGAGATCGCCTCCAAAGCATTAGTTTACAAATATACCAGAGATATAATCTAAGATAAACCTAATATTTAGCTTAATAAGGCAGTTAAAGACGCTAATGCTAAAGACGCTAATAGTCCCAACATTAACAAAGATAATAATAATTAAAATAAAAAACTTTATATATATATTATTATAGCTACTAAGCGCTGCAGCCCTAAACAACTTAACTTTGCAAAAATCTATTTATTAGCCCCTATAGACAATTAGAAAACCTTTGCTACTCTTAACACTAATATAGTTAAAGTAGACGCTATACTTAAAGACAACTTATAGCAAAAGACTGCTATTATAGATTAAGGCAACTCTAATGCAGAAGGTTGGCAGACCGCTGCACTTGATACGTAGGATCTAACTATAAACTGGAGACCTACTGCTAATGAGATTATTAAAGATGACGATTTAGACAAGTCTAACGTCTTTATGAACGAGGACGAGAATGAGGACAATGACGATAGCACCGTTGACCCAAATAGAGGATGGACCGCAGCTTTATCCGTCGCTTTTGACGCTAACCCAACCACCGAATGGGGCACCAGTGACTGGACTCCAGCACCCAAGCAGTCTAAAGATTACGTCGACGACAACACTGACGACGCTGCTGACGCTTCCGCCGGTGACGATCACGTCGACAACGAAACCGCAGCAGCGGTTCAGATTTAAACTGACAATAAGATGGACTTTGCTCAACGCAACGAACCAACCACTCCTTTTGTCGGACAACGACGAAGTCTTTAAAACTAGAGATGGAAAGCATGGGCTGGGAAGGAAATGGAATATTACAGGATGGGAGGACATTATCGCGCGTGAGGACACGCGCATTTTTCAGGAGGGGGGCATGTTAGGCATCCTTATTACGTAATATGGGTCCCCCCACTGTACACTTAGATTCTTCCCATCAGTTAGCGTACGCTACCGTTTCTTCCCAACAACACACACGCTTCTGTACAACACAATCGAATAGACTGGCTTTCCACCAAAGACCTCGTCCATTCAGTGTTGGAAGCTATCGTGACGTACGCTCGCATTACAGAGACAGTAACACAAGAGCCATTTTGCGCCTCACTTGCACGTTGATGTAACACATGCATTTGAAGCCCAAGGCTGTAGCCTCATCAGCTGGGCTCATTACTGGTGACTTGGGCCTATAAGTGTCTTCGACCGCCGATGAGTGACGAGAGACTGAAGCCAAGGTTCCATCTTGTTTCCCATATTCGAATCTCAAAGTGTAGACACACATTTCCATGACTCGAAGACCCGTAACATTTGAACTTCAATTGCACCAAAAACATGGCCAAGCCACAGAACAGCAATTGCAAAGAGACGGTATCGACTTGGTGGAAAGAGCTGCTCAGTATTGCTCTGAGGTTTGGCTGTGTGATTGCAGTCATCATAATCTTGATCAAGATGCAAAACGCGCCCATGGGTTGGTGGAAAGTCTTTGTAAGTCTGCCACGTCTCATAACGAGCAACCCTGCGACCTTGGAAGTCTTGGTGCAATGCATGTGTTGACCAAGAATTTGCATAGATCAAACTCAACGCACCTATTTCCGCCTTCATGACGGCGGCGAAAGGACTTGCCATGTATTCGGTGTCGAAATGTGTTGGCCAGTCGAAGTGGACATACTTCCGGGCCGAAGCTAGGAGATTGAGGGACTTTGATTGATAAAATTGATGAAGCTTCTCGAGGACCTTTTGGATCCTTCGAAATGCTTCGCACTGGACCGCGGGGATTTTTATCTCTTAGTGCGTTGGCAACTGTCTTGGCACTATTTATTCACATCTTTGCGCAGCAGGTCATCAGCACCGAGGCAGAAACGATTTGGGTCAACGATAGCACGGCCATTCTTGGACTTGCGAACAACTACTTCAGTGGAGCGAGACCACTGGCGTCGGGTCAGTGGATGCCTGACAGTGCGTAATTCCTTGTGTTCATGACTGATCAGCTTGCTCGCCGTGCGCTAATTGCAATGTAAACAGCATACACTGTTGATACGGCTACCTATGCAAGGAGCCATTTTCCGAAGATTCTTCGACTTGAGTGCGTCTCCCGTGTTCGAGTGCACATCCAATTGTACATGGGAAGACCAGGTATCTCTTGGATTCAGTAGCACGTGTCTCAACGTTACGGAGGCAACCTACGCTACACGAAATTGCACGGCCCAAGGCAATAATGGGTTTCAAAACTGTACTTTGACGACTCCTGGTAATGTGAGCTTCAACACGTTGGAAGTACTAACGACCTGGTCCACTTTTCTGGTCGTGCAAGCCAAGTCCCCTTACGACTTCTTGAGTGATGACCAAGACGTAGGCATCACCCGTAATTCTTTTTGGCTCGACATTGACCTTGACAATGTGAGACTCACAGTATACGAGACATTCGGTCCCAGCAAACTTCATGAAAGTGGCAGTGTTCAGGCAGAAAAGTCGTTATGGTGATTTTTCCGATCAAGATGTCATCGAGCAAACCTTGGAATGCGATATCAGTCTCGCCGCCTACCGATACCTGAACGCATTCTCATATGGCAACCAATTTACTTTTGGATCCGTGGAGATGATTGCGCTGGATCCTGGCCTGTACACACCTTATGTACAGGATAGCTGGAACACCGGATCCTACGTCCTCTTCAATGCCAGCGACTTGTCCGAATTCAGGGTCTCATCACTGGATCTCGGCGCCCTGATCAACTTCTTCTCATCTTCTTCCTTCTCTGGAGCGTTGGCCGTCGGCGAATCAATGGCGAAATTAGACCCAGGGATTACTTCTGCACTCAAAGATCCACGAGGAAACATCACTCAAGTTTTCGGGTCAATGGGAACGAATGTGACCGACCAGCTTCGTTCCAGCTACAATGGTACTGCGTACGGTCTCACCGCCAAGACTTTGCTGATCGTCCGGGTCCAGTGGGGGGTGGCTGGCGATTCCTATTTTCGTGGTAGTGGCCTCTTCGGTGGTGCTGTTCGACGCAATGTTGGAGAGTCGAAGATGCACACGAGTACCTGTTTGGAAATCCAGTGCTACGGCGCTTCTGTTCCATACCAAATTGAGCACGGATCCCCGGGATCTGAAGGCGCTTGAAGACAAGGTCAAAGATCACACCAGCGTGAGACTGGTCCTGAGGTCAGTCGAAGCCATGGGATGCCCACTACTTTATCCCGCGGGTAGTGACGCGTATCTCGTTCCCTGCTTCAGTGCTGATGACTCCAGCGGGTCCATGCAGAGAAGTCGCCGAGGCAACTTTGGCGCGAGAAGAAGGAATTCGGCAAGATCTGTGGAAGGCATCCCGTTGCGTGACCGCACCGACCGTGCTAAGTCAACACCGAGTCCTTGAGCCTGCAGGCGATGTACGAGGCCCTCTACCCGCGAGGTCCGCATTCTAGATCGATATGAGTCGTTACAGGGGGTTTGAGAAGATCTGAGATGCTCGGAGGGCTCATATGAAGAATTAAAGTTGCTAAACAAACTCCCCAGGTGGTGCCGAGATCCCCCAGAGTTGAACGCTCACGAATATTCCAAGTTCGGGATTCACGATGATGGAACCAAAAAAAAAAAACAGCGCAGCTTGGCCTCAGGCGTACTTTTCTTTCTTATTCTTCTTCTTCCTTGTTCTTCTTCCCTTTCGTCAATATCTGGGGCGATTATGACGCAGGCACTGCGTCTGCCGAAAGGAGCTCACGGCTGACAGAGACTCATTTTCATCTCTGCGCGTGTGCAACACGAATTTACGAAGAAAGAAAAAGTCTTGGACATATGTGTTTGCATGCAAATCCTGAGAGAATTTTCTAGTTGAATAAATTCATGTTGGAAAGACATGCGTACCTCTGCGATATCGCGGTACCTACCCACTGTCAATGGGTTGCAAACGATTGCACTCCCTGTTGCACTGCGATGCCTTTGGCGCGAATAAAGTCTTGATCTGGGTCTTGAAGGTGCTGTAATACTCAAAGGTGGAGTGTCGTGGGTGTTCCAAGATGCGTCCTCTCGTTGGATGCTCTCGTACCGTGGCTCTCTGTTCCTGTTAAGCCTGCTTAAGTGCATACCCAAGCAAGTAGTCGATCTACTGCGTGAGGTCTTCCATGGCTGCCCCAGCGTGCCTGCGTGCCCAGGTGCATGTGCAAGTCATGTGCTGCAAGCACTTCCAAATCCCTGTCAATCGGGCGGGTCTGGACCCTGCAAAAGACGGCCGGCCAAGGGGCCCCTGCCGGAAGAGGTGGCGCCCGGGCCTACTTACACATGCAGACGGCCAGCCTTACCTACTACTTCGACATCCCAGCGCCCCAGGCCCGGACGACAAGATCCCTCTTCCTCCGTACAGCCAACCCCCAAAAATAGCACACCCAGCCGCGCGACATGCCCACACTGAAATTGAACACACAGGCGACGGCGCAAGGGGCTCCTGCGCCCGAGCCAGCGCCGTCCGGAGCCACATCCGCTGCTCCGGCGCACGCAGGCCCCAGTTCCGGCGTCGCACCCGCGCCGGCGCAAACACCCTCCTCCTCTGCACAGGCACAACACACCCCACGGCCACCGCGACCCGCAGGGGCCCCGCAACCCGCATCCGTGTCTTCACAACAGTCAAAAGCACACGCCTCTACTTCCAAGTCACCGGAGCCGATACCCGACTCGCCACCCTTCAGCCCCATCAGCCCACCTCTCCACCCGATGCAGCAGAAGAGGACCCCCATCCCGCCACCCAAGCTCCCGGCCAACTATGCGTCCCTCGGCGGGCGCGCGCCGCTGACTCACACCGCACACCCGGAGACGGTGCCCAGCGCGCCGGCGCCGCCCGTGCCCAAGGACCCGATCGACTTCCAGAACAACCCGGACGTGATCGCCCTGCAGACGACGATGCTCCTGCTGCAGCAGCAGAAGAGGCAGGCCGAGGCGGACATCATCAGGCTGCGCGATGCGAAGGACGCCGCGCTCCAGAGGCCGCTGGAGTTCGCGAGGGATCTCGCGGGCGGCCAGGTGCGTCAGGGGGGCGGCGCCGGTGCCGTCAACGATCCGGATTCGGATGCGGACTCGGAAGACGATGGCGAGATGAAGGAAAGGGGCGGCGGGGTTTCTGGCGGCAGCAACGGCCTCAAGCCGTCAGCGATGAAGGCCTCGTCTTCCACCAAGGGCAAGGCGACAGCCTCTGGTATCAACGGAGACAACAAGAACTCCGCGCCTACACCTGCACCATGGTCTGACCTTCCCAAGGCGCAAGACATTGTGCGCTGTCCGCCAATCAACTGGTCTCAGTACGCAGTCGAGGGCGAGGCTCTCAACAGATTGCACAACGAGCAGATATCCCGGCCGGCGCTGGGGAATCCAGCCGTGATGGGCGCGAACGGCACATTCCAGTTTACGGGGGTGGCGAATCCAGACGATGGGAAAAAAGTGGACGGGGTCGCAGCACCGTTTAATCCACTCCTTGACAAGAAGCCTCCCAAAGGCGGCGCTTCTAGGCGAGGCGCTTAGCAATCGAAGTGTTCTGCAAAGACAAGGCGGAGCCGTGCTGGGAGGCTCGTCTCGTCGCGGAAAGGTTCCACTCCACGGAAGAGGAAGACCAAAGACAGCATTGTGGTAGCAGCGCCACGGTCAAAGCAAACGCTGTTTCAATCTACGATGATGCCGAATAAAGACGAGGCACCGACGGAAGGGAACAGGCCGCGAAGGAGAAGACGACGTCCCGATCGGGACCGTGCATTGGAAGAGGATGACGCTCCGGGTAGGACTTATTAACTAGTTTTGGGTTGGCAGTCTTGCGTCTATTCATTTGAATAGCGGTGGTGGACCATTTGTTCCTGCAAGGCGTTGGTCGGGTATCCATTTTAGCATCAGTCTTGTCTGGCGATAGCGATAGACAAACAATGCAACAGACGACCTGATCGTGAAGAGACGTGATTCTGACATAGCCCTCTGGGGCGAATCTCTATCCTCATGAAAACTGTGGCATGTAACTTCCGATGCTACCGACCATCTCATGGCCAAGTAAAGGTATCATCACCCCGGCGGACCGCAACGCCGTCAAAGTCAAAGCAGTGCACATTCCCAGAAGTTGAAGACAGGCCAACTGGGAAACATTGTTCCTCTCACTCTGATGACCCCTTGCCTGCCCCGTTTCCTAACGACTCGCTCGCCAGATATGCAGGCCCTGACCTTGCCGCCCGATGCCAGAACGCCGAATTGAAGAACAAACGTAGAATGCATTTTGAGACCGGCTGACAACCAAAGCTTAGCTGCCAGGAATCTGATTATTCCTCTCTACTCACCCCTAGTTACAGTCAGCAGCAGCATCCTGATACGTTTGGTGGGCTGTCTTACTCGATAGAGGCCTGTACAGAGCGACGCAGGCGTTGACGATATTGCTTCTTCTCCTGAGTGTTGCCCCAGAAGAGCCTGAACGCCTCCGGGTTGACGAGTGTCCGCGGATCGTACGGTGGACTCTCTTCTTCCAACATCTCGACGATGGCATCCAAGTGTGCCTGCATGTTCTCTTTCTTGGAGGCGGGTGGCCAACAACATGGCGTTCCATCCGATGCAACCCGAAGGTGGAACAATTTAGTTTCCAACTTCATACGGGGTTGCTCTTCAGGAAATCTGGGGCTGATGTGAATCCTGATCCGGAACAAGCCTCCGTCCATGTTGGTCATTGGTCGCCCAAAGTACGTGAAGATCCAGACAAAAGGGTTGTCGTCCTCAAACTCGACGTTATGAGGAATGTCGTGCTGCTTGTAGTACTCGCGGACCTGGGCCAACTGACGCCTGAGGTTCACGGTGACGGTCTCCTCCTCTTGCTCGGGCAGTTTGCCCCGGGCGGCCCATTGCGAAGCTTCCTCGTCGAGCACCTTCTTGATGTTCCTTAGTCGTTTTTCCAGCTCGGTGTAGTTGAACTTGCCATCCATAGTGTTGCCACCACCCTCGAAAGGCATCCTGACGAAAGCCTGGCCGTCCTTAACTTCCTTGTTGGCTTTCTCTATGGCCGCCAGATAGGACTCGTAGTACCAGAGAAATCGTTGCTTGAAAAAGTCTTTGAACGGTTCATATGCAGCAGAATTGTCGTCCATACCTTCCAAGTCCATATCGTATTCATCGGAAGAGGCTGCGGGAGGGTCGACGTTGCCGTCAGCACCGATGCCAAGGTACTCCTCGAGACGTTGTATGACCGAGATTCGAAGGGTCTCATGCCGGATCTGATAGGAGACACCCGTTAGCTCGTGTTTTGGGGGGCAGCTGTGTTTGATACGGCAGTACCTTTTGAACGTAGTCCTTCTGATTTTTCTTGTCTTGGGCCTCGTTCGCATCTTCAAAGCCAGGCTCATTCTCGTATGGATTCGACGACATCAAGCTCTGAATGGACAGAAGAATGGACTCAAGACCTTGTGCAGCGGACCACTCCTCGCCCGGCTCACCCCGCCATGTACTGTAACATGTTTAGTGTCTTGGAGAAATCGCGAGTTCGCAGTTCGCAACATACCCGAGAATCGACCTGCGGCAGCATGTGGTTAGCAAATGAGACACAGAGTTTTTTTTTGTTTTGGGGGGGGGGGGGTTGTCTGCAATGCTCACAGACAGACTCGGCCTCCAGAATATATGTTTGGGTTAAATCGACAGCGACCTCCATTGGTTGTGACAGCGTTCACACTAGGTGCCTTCCTTGGGTACTCTGCAAAACGACGATGTTAGTGCGTTCAACTCAAAACAACGGGCGGCCCAGTACACGCTGACCTTTGCCGAACTTGAAAGTGAACTGCATCTCGTTAGCTGCCATACCGCGCGGAGAAGGTCGTGTCTCTTGCAGAACCAACCTCAAAGAAGCCGAACTCGTAGGGAGTCTCGTGAGGACCTATGATGAGAGCCCTGATGTTGCGAACGTCGGAATCGCGACAGGCGACTTGGAGTGCTGAAAGATGTTAGCAGATCCTCGAACGGCATCAAACGAAGCGGTCGTGCGTACAAAGGTCTGCAGTTCTCTGAAGCTCACCAAGCTCCTGCAGGCGCCACAGGTAGTTAGCATCGCAACATGGAGACTGGACCAGGCTCGCTCAGTTCAGCTCCGCTCTGGAAAGCCAGGCTCGGTGCAACCCCGCAGTGCAGCAGTAAACGTGCCTTGGTGATTCTGATGATGGATTGATCCGCCATGGCGGCCACTTCTCAGAATGGGATAGACGCGATGGGTCGCATAGATGTGGTCAAGGAGGCCTGCCAAAAGTTGAGAATGCTGAAGGTGGGTGTCGGGAGGCTGTGTGGTGATTCAAAACAGTGGTTGCTTGGTGTCGAGAGAGAGGGAGAGTGGGCTGGCTGTGTTGGTACAGTATCACAAGCGAGCAGATTTGGAGACAGACAGCCCTGCTAAAAGTACAGACTATGGAGGGGCCAGGCGGTGGGGCCAGGGGCCAGCCAGCTTGGTACAAGGTTCAGCTGGCGTCGATCCGTACTTTGTACCATTAGCAGGCATAGGGAAGCGTCGCCACAAGACGGTCCCTGCCAATCTCAGCTCAGACTAAATGATACCTTGCCGACTGGTCTTGACTGCCATGCAAAGTCCTGAAGAATGGGACGAGGTTGTCTGAAGAAATTGCCAGTGCGTCTGGGCCAGACAGAATACAACAATGCCGTGTGGAACTCCGTCGTTTGACAACACGGGGCAGACCAAAATTGAGGGCAAACTTGAGGATCAAGTTTGGCACTCAAGCATTCAAAACCGATAGATTTGTGTCTCCTTTCTAAGACCACCTCAATTTATTACAGAAAATAATAGCTGTATTGCCCACACGCACTGACAATTGTAGGCGAGCTGAGTCTTTGCAGTTGATGGGGCTGCCGTGCAGTGCCGTGTAAGGCTGAAGCGATGAGGGGCACCCCTGCACCTTCGCCGAAGCCGACGGGGCTTTTTGCTTGACGCGTTTCCCATCATCAAAGACGCGTAAATTGACTTCAAAGCTCAACTTCGGCAGCGACGCCAGACACAGCCCAAACGACTCCCACCTCCCGACTTTGCGGACCTAGCTGGCGGCCCTTTACTGATCATATACAGGGCCCAGAGAGCATCTCAAGGTCGTCGCAATGGCCAGCTTCTTTGACATTAAGGCCAGGAAGGCCGCTGCAGCCAACGGCTCCAGCAAGCAGGACAAGAAGGGCCAAGAGACCCCACGCGCCCAGCCTTGGGTAGAGAAGTAGTATGTCATCTCGTGAGATTGGCAATCATCACAAAATATTCGGACTAACCCTGCGACCAAACCAGCCGTCCAAAGAACCTCAACGATGTCACCGCCCAAGACCACACGATCACCGTCTTGCAACGGACCCTCCAAGCATCCAACGTACGACATTGCCCCTGCACCTCCCATGGGCACCTATGTGCAAGCGCGTCTGACAGACCATAGCTCCCTCACATGCTCTTCTACGGCCCGCCTGGGACCGGCAAGACCTCCACGATCCTCGCCCTCGCCAAGGAGCTCTATGGGCCCGAATTCATCAAGCAGCGTGTCCTCGAGCTGAACGCATCCGACGAGCGCGGCATCTCCATCGTGCGAGAAAAGGTCAAAGACTTCGCGCGCATGCAGCTGACCAGCCCGCCACCCGGCTACAAGGACCGCTTCCCCTGCCCGCCCTTCAAGATTATCATCCTCGACGAGGCCGACAGCATGACGCAGGACGCGCAAAGCGCGCTGCGCCGGACCATGGAGACATACAGCAAGATCACGCGCTTCTGTCTCATTTGCAACTACGTCACGCGTATCATCGATCCGCTGGCTAGCCGGTGCAGCAAGTTCCGGTTCAAGAGCTTGGATCAGGGAAATGCGAAGAAGAGACTTGAGCACATCGCTGAGAATGAGGGCGTAACGTTGGAGCACGGGGCGGTCGACGCTCTGATTAGGTGCAGTGAGGGCGATCTGCGCAAGGCCATCACCTACTTGCAAAGTGCGGCGCGACTTGTTGGCGCTGGTGCTGCTGTGGGCGAAGACGGTGATAAGATGGACGTGGATGCAAGGCCGGTGACGGTGAAAATCGTGGAGGACATCGCGGGTGTGATACCGAACGACACGATCGATCGACTGGTCAAGGCTATTCGACCACGCTCGTCCGGTGAAACTTACTCATCCATTGCCAAAGTTGTGGAGGACATGGTCGCGGATGGCTGGAGTGCTGGCCAGGTCGTCGGTCAGCTCTACCATACGATTGTCTACGACGAGACCATCCCAGATGTGCAGAAGAATCAGATCGTCATGATCTTCTCCGAGGTTGACAAACGGTTGGTGGATGGCGCTGACGAGCATCTAACCGTACTGGACCTGTCACTTCGAATATCAAGCATCATGGCTGGGCGATAGGATGGGCATTCAAAAGAATTCAAGGCTCACGGTGATACCAGGTTGCATGCATGATGGGCAAAACTGGTGGCGGGCATGCATGGCGTTTTGAGGATGGCAGCAAAACGACTTGCTTTGACACAGTCTCTTGCTAAGTAATTTACAATTGTTTGCGAGGGGAGTCTTCGGCATTGATGAGACCCAGACTCCCGTCCAATGTTGACCACACGTCCCTCGGTTCCTTGACCACATAGTCTTTGCCCCTCGAAGGTGTCTTTGATCCTTTCAGCGGAGTCTGAGTCTCAGCCAGCCAAATGTCATCGACCGTCGTGTCGCCGTCCACAGACTCGTCTCCCTGGCCGACACCGCGTCCCAGTAGTTCATCAATTTCACTCAGATGCTTGTTTGACGTCTCCAAGGCGACCTGTCCGTCCTCGATCTTCTCGGCCACAGCCTCCAGCGTTGCGAGCTTGGCTGAATCGGCAGCAGACACCCAGGGCTGGATGCGCACACTGATCTCGTAATCTCCTCTGGCAGAAAGAGCACCACCACCGAAGCGCTCCTGGCGCCTTGGGGTTGGATAGTCCGGTAGTAACTGGCTCTCCTCGGCAAGGCGGCTTAATGCCCGACTAGTCTCTTCGGTCTGCTTTCCAAGAACGTTGTTCAGATGTGACTTCTGTGCGATGGAAGCCTTTTGCTCATGCGCTAAGAGCAACAGCTTCTCAATATAGGGCGTGATGAGATGTGTAATCGGTGCGGGTGGCGTGAAGTCCGAGAGAATGCTGCGTTTCGCTTCTTGCGGCGGATTGATTATCGGCTGCGGCCTGTGGGCGACCATTTCGATAAGAGTCTTCCGCGCGGCACCATACTTGGCATATTTCTCCATGATCAAAGAGAGTTGTCCGTCCGTCACCGCCTTGTCGACAGACTCGTTCCCATTCTGTCCGCTCTTGTCGCCAATATCCGACTCGTCCACCGCAGAAGCTTTTGCCAGCTCCGTTTCCATCCACCTGATGAGTTCATTCCGCGTCGTACTTAGTGCAGACAGCTTCGCCTCATTGCTGATGTTGCCTGGCGATGCTGGCGAGCGAGACTTGACCTCCTCAAGTAGCTGTTCCTCCTTCTTGAGGAGTAACTTAGAGCGCAGCACGGCCTTTTCCAGCCTGTCAACCAGTGACATGAGGTCGGTTTTGTTGGACTCCTTATCCACTGTGAAACCACTGACGACGGCCTTGGGAACCTCAGGCAAGCGACTGGTGTCCTTAAAGATGAATTGCGGCTGCAGAAACTCCGGTTCGGCCGCCGGTCTTTGACTGAGGCTGTTGAGGTATCTCTCCACGGTCTGCAGCCTATCTTGCTTTTTCTTAAGCTTCATAGTAATGGCATGCTCTTCCAATCGTCTGGAGTCATTCAGACCGCTCGGCTGGGTGTGTTTGAGCTCTTTCTGAGGGTGGTTCTGGCTGACTGTCTCGTCGTATACCCGCTGGGCTTTGATGTTGGCATGGAGCGCCCTGAGCCAGTCCCTCTGGAGCCCACGCACATCGGTGGTCTTGATGACACAGTCTGGTTCTACCAACGCCAGAGGACCCGTCTGTGGGCCATTCTCATGACATGATTGCAGATTAAGTGCCAGGACTCTACGGATGTGTTCGGCTTCCTCTCGTGGTCGTATGTAGGGCTCCAGTGCTGCCTTGATGGCTTGGACAGTCTGATCCGCCATTGTTGTTGTGATTGTCGTGTCGTGATGTGTGTTTGGAACCGGTCACATCACCATTACCCACGGGTATTGGAGACGACTTGCCATCCCACGGAAGACAGTACCAATAAAAGAGAGAGAAGAGCCCTTCTCTCGGCGTGCAAGTGTGCGCAGAGTGGGAGTCGTTGTATAGGTACCAAGCAAGTACCGCCTCAGCAAGCAGGTGGGCCAGCGGATTCTTAGGGTTGGGGTTAAAGTTCGAAATTCGTTTCCGCGACGGCCATTCCCATGCACGCTTGCTCCGGCGTCATCACCAGCCTAACCATCTTCACGGTTTCGTCTTCCTCTTGTCTTGGGACAGTCTGCCTTTCTTTTATCTGGTGCTGTAATGACCTGATTGAGTTTACATTCTTTGGCGCGTCAGGCGAACGGGAAACTCGCCACCATCTAGTGGCGACCGACGCTTCTGCCTTGAACTACAAAACCAACCTGTCGCGCCTCGAAAACTTCCATACCACCTTCATCTTCGACCGACATTCGACCAAAGAACCGTCAAGATGTCTGGAGAAAATTACCAACGCGATGTGTCGCAGTACAAGTACTCGGCGATGTCCAACCTGGTCCTCCAGGCGGACCGTCGATTCGTGACGCGACGAACAGATGAGGCAACCGGCGACCCCGAGTCCCTCGCAGGGCGTCTCGCAATCACGGACATGGGCGCGCGCGTTGGCCGTGAATCTGCGCCGAGGCAGAGAAGAGCGAATATGCCGGCTGTGGAGAGGGGCAACGTTCGTGAGGGCGAGGACATCCTACGGCAGCAGCAGAAGAAGAAGGGCGCGGACCTGTCGAGAGGAGGAGGGATTCTATCAGGCGCTGAAGCCATGGTGGAGGGCCTCCGATATCGACCGCGGACACAGACGACCAGAGCAACATTTGATTTGATCTTGACCATTGTGGCGAACAATCTTGGTGACGTGCCGCAGGAAGTAGTGCGCAGCGCTGCTGATGCGACATTGGAGTACCTCAAGGATGAAGACCTGAAGGATTTCGACAAGAAGAAGGAGGTCGATGACCTTCTTGGGGTCGCGTTAAATCCGAAGGAGTTCAACGAGCTCATGAACCTGGGAAAGAAAATCACGGACTACGATGCAGAAGACGACGATGAGGAAATGGCAGCCGCCGAGGACGAGGGTGAGATCGATGCCCGTCAAGGCGTCGCCGTTGCGTTCGAAGACGAGGATGAGGATGGCGACGCGATCCTCGACGAAGTCCGGGAGGATTCATCGGAAGACGAGGACGTGGACGAAGAAGATCGCCCAGGATCTGAAGAGGAAGCAACAGCGGGTGGCGCTGGAGACGACCGCGACGAGGAGGGGGCAGATCTGGCTGATGGGGACGCCATGATCATCGATTCTGCCCCAGCAGGTGGCAATGCGCAGAAGAGCAGCAATGCCACCAATTACATACCCGCCTTCCAAATTGATGCCTTTTGGTTACAGCGACAAATCGGACGGTTGTATCCCGATGCCCACATACAACACGATAAGACGATCCAAGCCCTGCACATCTTATCGGGGGAGCCAGACGAAGAGGGTGGCGACGAGAAGCAATTGAGAGAGATTGAGAACGATCTCATGGAGCTTTTCGACTACGAGCACCACGAGGTTGTCCAAGAGCTCATCGCAAATCGAGAAAAGGTTGTGTGGCTCACGAAACTGGCACGCGCCGAGAATGCCCAGGAACGGGAGAAAATTGAGCGCGAAATGGCCTCCGAGGGCCTGCAGTGGATTCTCGACGAACTACATGGCAAGACCGGCGAGGACAAGAAGGCCAAGCTGGAGATCAAGATGGACATCGACAAAGCCCGATTCAAACAGGAGGAGAAGCCGGAACGCCCTGAAGGCCAATTGATCGGAGGACTTCAACCAAAGAAGTTGATCAACCTCGACAATCTTGTTTTTGACCAAGGGAATCACCTGATGACGAATCCCAAGGTCAGGTTGCCCGAAGGATCCACTAAGCGGGCCGGGAAAGGTTACGAAGAGATTCACGTCCCGCCACCCAAGAAGAGCAATGACCCAAGTGACAACTTGATTCCCGTCTCTGACATACCGCAATGGGCTCGAGAACCTTTCAGCACCGTCAAGTCCCTCAACAAGATTCAGTCAAGATGCTACCCAACAGCTTTTGAAGACGATGGTAACATGCTCGTCTGTGCTCCGACAGGATCCGGCAAGACGAATGTGGCGTTTCTGGCAATGCTGCGCGAGATTGGGAAGCATAGAGATCCAGAGACGGGGGAGATTGACCTGGATGCTTTCAAGATTGTCAGCATCGCTCCATTGAAGGCTCTGGTGCAGGAGCAAGTGGGCAACTTTGGCACACGCCTGGCACCCTACGGAATCAAGGTGTCCGAGTTGACTGGTGACCGTCAACTCACCAAGCAACAAATCGCAGAAACACAAGTCATTGTAACCACGCCTGAGAAATGGGACGTCATCACCCGCAAGGCGACTGACACATCCTACACCAATCTCGTGCGCCTGGTCTGTATTGACGAGATTCATCTTCTTCATGACGACCGTGGGCCTGTCCTGGAGAGCATCGTCAGTCGGACGATTCGCAAGACAGAGCAAACGGGCGAGCCAGTGAGGATCATTGGTTTGTCGGCCACTCTGCCAAACTACAGAGACGTCGCCAGCTTCCTTCGGGTTGATCCTGAAAAGGGCATGTTTCATTTCGACGGTACTTACAGGCCTTGCCCTCTGCGGCAGGAATTTATTGGCGTGACCGAGAGGAAAGCCATCAAGCAACTCAAGGTCATGAACGACGTCACGTACAACAAAGTCCTGGAGCATGTGGGCAAGAACCGAAACCAGTTGCTGATCTTCGTTCACTCACGCAAAGAGACCGCCAAGACCGCCAAGTACATCCGTGACAAGGCAATGGAGATGGAAACCATCAACCAGATTCTGAAGAGCGATGTCGGAAGTCGGGAGGTTTTGCAGGAAGCCTCAGATGACGCCACTGACAAAGATTTGAAGGACATCCTGCCGTACGGCTTCGGTATTCATCATGCTGGTATGAATCGTGCAGACAGAACTGACGTGGAAGAACTCTTTGCGGGTGGACACATCCAAGTCCTCGTCTGTACTGCCACGCTCGCTTGGGGTGTCAATTTGCCCGCACACACTGTGATTATCAAGGGCACACAGGTCTACTCCCCTGAGAAGGGTAGCTGGGTAGAGCTTAGCCCGCAAGACGTCCTGCAGATGCTAGGTCGTGCCGGACGGCCGCAGTACGATACTTTCGGCGAAGGTATCATCATCACCAGCCAAGGAGAGATGCAGTACTATCTGTCGCTCATGAACCAGCAGCTTCCAATTGAGAGTCAACTTGTTAGCCGCTTGGTGGACAACCTGAACGCAGAGGTTGTTCTGGGCAATGTGCGCTCTCGCGACGAGGGTGTAGACTGGCTGGGCTACACTTACCTATTTGTGAGGATGCTTAGGTCACCAGGTCTCTACAGCGTTGGGGTTGAATACGAAGACGACGAGAGCTTGGAGCAGAAACGAGTGGACCTTGTTCATTCCGCAGCACATGTCCTCCGGAAGGCAAATTTGATCAAGTACGACGACAAGACTGGCAAGATGCAGGCCACCGAACTGGGACGAATCGCGTCGCACTACTACATCACCTATGGCTCCATGGAGACTTATAACAACCTCATCCAGCCATCTATCACGAACATCGAACTTTTCCGGGTTTTCGCACTGAGTGCTGAGTTCAAATACATTCCTGTTCGCCAGGAGGAGAAGCTCGAGATCGCCAAGTTGCTGACCAGGGTGCCGATACCTGTGAAAGAGAGCATCGAAGAGGCCCACTGCAAGATCAATGTGCTCCTCCAGGCGTATATTTCCCGTCTCAAGCTGGACGGTCTGGCTTTGATGGCCGATATGGTCTACGTCACTCAGTCCGCAGGACGTATTTTGCGCGCGATCTTTGAGATTGCACTCAAGAAGGGCTGGGCCTCGGTCGCCAAGACGGCTTTGAACCTGTGCAAGATGGCGGAGAAGCGAATGTGGCCGACAATGACACCATTGCGACAATTCCAGAAGTGTCCAAGAGACATTGTCCAAAAGGCAGAACGAACGGAGGTCCCATGGAGCAGCTTCTTCGATCTTGACCCACCACGAATGGGCGAGCTTTTGGGAATGCCCAAGGCAGGTCGAACTGTCGTTGGATACGTCAACAAATTCCCCAGAGTTGAGGTTCAGGCCCAGATCCAGCCTCTGACCAGATCAATGTTACGCGTTGAGCTGACGATCACTCCGAATTTTGAGTGGGACGATGAAACCCACGGCCTCGCCGAGAGCTTCTGGATCCTCGTTGAGGATTGCGATGGTGAAGAGATCTTGTTCCACGACACCTTCCTCCTACGCAAAAACTACGCCGAGTCGGAATCCAATGAGCATATTGTCGACTTCACTGTGCCCATCGTTGACCCCATGCCCCCTAATTACTTCATTTCCGTTGTTTCTGACCGGTGGATGCACTCTGAGACCAGAATTGCAGTCTCCTTCCAAAAGCTCATTCTTCCGGAGAAGTTCCCTCCTCACACGGAGCTTCTCGATCTTCAGCCTCTTCCAGCATCCGCGCTCAAGGTCAAGGAGTACGTTGCGTTGTATCCTCAGTGGGATCGTTTCAACAAGATACAGACCCAGACATTCAACTCTCTCTATGCCACAGACAACAATGTCTTTGTGGGAGCACCGACAGGAAGTGGCAAGACAGTGTGCGCAGAATTTGCACTCCTCCGCCACTGGTCGCAGTCGGATGCTGGGCGTGCTGTCTATATTGCACCTTTCCAAGAGCTTGTGGACATCAGGCTCCAAGATTGGCAGAAGCGTCTCGCTGGCTTGCGAGGCGGCAAGGGCATCGTCAAGTTGACTGGCGAGACTGCAGCCGATCTCAAGCTGCTTGAGCAAGGTGATCTCATCCTTGCGACTCCGATTCAGTGGGATGTCCTGTCCAGGCAATGGAAGAGGAGAAAGAACGTTCAGGCCGTGGAGCTATTCATTGCTGATGAGTTGCAACTTCTGGGTGGCTCGATGGGCTACGTCTATGAGACCATAGTGTCCAGAATGCACTACATTCGCACTCAGACGGAGCTGCCAATGCGGATAGTCGGCCTAGGCGTCTCGCTCGCCAATGCCAGAGATGTGGGCGAGTGGATCGACGCCAAAAAGCACGACATCTACAACTTCAGCCCACACGTCCGCCCCATCCCATTGGAGCTTCACATTCAATCATACACCATTCCTCATTTCCCGTCACTCATGCTGGCGATGGCGAAACCGACATATCTGGCAATCACACAAATGTCCCCTGACAGACCTTCACTAGTCTTCGTGCCCAACAGAAAGCAAACACGGGCTACAACACGGGATATCCTCACAGCATGTCTGGCCGAGGACGACGAAGACCGTTTCCTTCACGTCGATGCCAAGCAGATTCAGCCTCTCTTGGATCGTGTACATGAGGAAGCGTTGGCGGAAGCACTTTCCCATGGTGTTGGCTATTACCACGAAGCTCTCAGCACTGATGACAAGCGGATCGTCAAATACCTGTACGACAACGGCGCGATCCAGGTTCTGGTGGCATCTCGCGAGGTCTGCTGGGAACTCGACTGTACCGCTCACCTCGTCATTGTGATGGGTACACAGTACTTTGAGGGTCGCGAGCATCGGTATGTGGACTATCCCATGACCGACGTTCTGCAGATGTTTGGCAAGGCCCTGCGACCATCAAAAGACGCCCGCGGTCGTGGTGTTCTAATGGTGCCTGGGATGAAGAGGGAGTTCTACAAGAAGTTCCTCAACGAGGCACTGCCAGTCGAGTCCCATCTCCACTCGTACTTGCATGACGCTTTCGTCACTGAAATCAGCACCCGAATGATCGAGTCTGGAGACGACGCGATCAACTGGATGACATTTACGTACTTCTATCGCCGCCTGCTAGCCAACCCAAGCTTTTACAGTCTGCTCGATACCACCCAGGACGCACTGAGCCAATATCTTTCCGATCTAGTTGAGACGACACTCAGGGAACTTGATGAGTCCAAGATCATTGAATTTGACGAAGAGGACGGCTCTGTCACACCTCAGAATGCGGCCATGATCGGTGCTTACTACAACATATCATACATCACTATGCAGACCTTCCTGTTGTCTCTGTCAGCGCGCACGAAGCTCAAGGGCATCCTCGAAATCGTCACGTCGGCGACTGAGTTCGAAGCCATCCAGATTCGCAGACACGAAGACAGTCTTCTGCGTCGCATCTACGATCGTGTGCCCGTGAAGATGGCTCAGCCCGATTTCGATTCGCCACACTTCAAGGCGTTCGTGTTGCTGCAAGCACACTTCTCCAGGATGCAGTTGCCGATCGATCTGGCCAAGGACCAGGAAATGATCCTGACCAAGGTCATCAGTCTTCTCAGTGCGACGGTTGACATTCTTTCGTCGGATGGCCACCTCAACGCTATGAATGCAATGGAGATGTCGCAGATGGTGGTTCAGGCCATGTGGGACCGCGACAGCCCGCTCAAGCAGATCCCTCACTTCACGCCGGAAGTCGTCAAGGCAGCCAATGGTTTTGGAGTGAAGGATATTTTCGACTTCATGGAGGCTATGAATCCGGAGGAGAACGCTCAGTATGGCGAGCTTATCAAAGCCATGTCTCTGTCGCAGAAGCAACTCGCCGAGGCTGCGAATTTCACCAACAACAAGTACCCCGACGTCTCTCTCGAGTTCGAGGTCGCTGATCCCGAAGACCTGCATGCCGGCGAGCCGTCCTACCTCAACATCCAGATTGAGCGAGAGGTCGAGGAGGATGACGAAGTCGATCTTGTTGTGCATGCGCCGTTCTACCCGACCAAGAAGATTGAGAACTGGTGGCTCGTCGTTGGTGATGAGAGCTCTAAGACTTTGCTGGCCATCAAGCGCGTCACGGTGGGCCGCCAGCTGAAGGTCAAGCTGGAATTCACGGTACCTTCGCCGGGGAAGCATGAATTGAAGCTCTTCTTGATGAGCGACAGTTACATCGGGGTGGATCAGGAACCTGGGTTTGAGGTTACGGTAGGAGAACCAATGGAGGTCGACGAGGAGAGTGACGATGAGTAGTCGGGATTCGAGGTGATGGAAGGGACGAAAGAGGGCCAAGCACCGAACCAAACGAGCGAGCGAGCGGGCAATCGGACACCGACTGTCCAGATATTTCGCGGAAACTAGCCGATCATCCCATGTGAGATGATTCGTTGCCTAGTGGATACCAAATCAAGGCCAACGACGGGAGCAAAGGCTGAAAAATAGTATGGAGTCTATGTGGTGAATGGTATGGTTTTCATCACTGTTTGCATTGAGTGCATTTGATCTCTACGATTGTCAATCGGCTGTGACTCTTGGGTGGATCTTGATGGCGGAGGTTGTGGTGATGACCGCAACATCCGAGGTAGTGACACTGCCTAGCAGTCAGGTTGTGCACAGCCACTTGTTGCCAGAACGTCTTGAACGCGAGCGAGCTGGGGGTGGGGATTTGGGTCCCTGTGATGAGATGGGGCGAGGTCTCAGGCGGAAGGCCATGGCTCTCTTGCTGGGCGCTTTGGGCGGGTCTGTACCCGGTGACCAATGAAAGTTCGGGCGGGTGCGTGAAGAAGGAGGCTTTTGGTCTAGATTGTCTTGCCATGCATTGTGTGGGCGTCTACGAGTGTATGTGAGAGAGTGTGTGCCACCTTGTTGTAGCTGTCTGAGGAAAAGTCGCGTCCTCAGGGCGCCAGGGAGATCCAGATTCCTGCGGAGGGTCACGGCCAGTCGCCAGTCGGTCCCCACCCCCAATGAAAAACGCATCTGAAGACTGGAGAGTCCTCCAGCCTCTGCCTCCTGCCTTAGCTTCCCTCCCTCACAGTGCTGATCTCTCTGCGCCGCTTTCCAGGCTTTCCTCTACCTAGGTGATTCAACCACAGCACAGCACAACATTGAACAGAGTCGAGGTGCCACCCTAACCCTACCTGCCTAGCTTGCCTCTGCACTTAGTGGCTGCATCCCGCCCCCAAAGCTTGAGAGCACTGGCAAGCATCTGGAAAGATCCCAGCGATAAGCAGAGCGACTTGAAAGAATCTCGGCCATCTCTCTCCAACTTTCTGCTCAACCAAAGACCGCCGACCTGACGTTGTCGCAGCCGTCGCAGTCTTTTCTTTCCCTCCTTCACATCACACACCTACCTCAACCACCATCGGCGCATCGCCTTTCATCCATCTCTTCTCCCAATTCTTACTGATCCCCATCAACGACGTGATTGACGCGTTCATTCACGTCGATCTCCACCACAACCCAGCTTTGTTCCCCTGACGCGCCGCAGCTGTATAGTGCTCTCCACCAACAGCATGTCTGACGACGGTAATGCGCCAGCTGCACAGCCCATGGAGGTTGACAGCAATACTGCCACCACCACCAAGACAGACGACGCGCCTGCTGGCACCACCGAGGGCGTCAACGTTGAGGAGTCTAAGGCTACTGCTGCTGAGGACAAATCTGACAAGCCTGTCAACAACGAGGACACCACTGCAGCAGCTGAGGGTAAGTTTATTTCCTTCTCTGAACTCTCTGCAGCCTGAGTGTAACAGCCTGACTGATCTTTTCATCACCAAACTAGAACCGACCGAGAAGCCTGACGTCGAGATGAAGGACGCCTCTGACCCCGCTGCTGCCCCCGAGAACGAGAACGAGACTGCATCAAAGCAAGGGGACAAGCCCGACGAGATGGACACTTCTGCACCAGCGCCCAGCAGCGACGCTGCGGCTGTGACCGCTACACCCAAGTCCAAGGCCCCCGTCCGGCGGAAGTCCACAGCTGGCGGTGACAGCGCCAAGGGCAAGAAGCTGAACAAGAAGGGAAGCAAGGCTGCGATATTGCACATAGATGCCAAGCCCGGTCAGCACTACTTCATCAAGCTGAAGGGCTTCCCGCAGTGGCCGTGCATCATTTGCGACGAGGACATGCTGCCGCACGCCCTGCTCAAGTCGCGTCCTGTCAGCGCTGCGCGAGCCGATGGCGAGTACCGTGAGGACTTTGCCGATGGCGGCAAGCGTGCGCATGACCGCACCTTCCCTATCATGTACCTGGCCACTAATGAATTGTAAGTCTTCGGCCATTTGCGCTACTGGACAGGATCTTCATCGTCGCACGGTCTAACAAGGCATTCACAGTGGCTGGGTCTCCAACAAGGATCTGATCGACCTCGACCCCGAGAAGGTAATGGAGCAGGTCAACGCAAAGATGCGCAAGGACCTTGTTCTCGCCCACCAGCTCGCCGAGGAGCACCACGATCTCGACTACTACAAGGGCGTGCTGGCCCAGTTTCAAGAGGAGATGCTTGAGAAGCAGAAGGCTGCTGAGGCCAAGGCTGCAGCTCCCAAGGCCAGTAAGAAGAAGGCCAAGGCTGCCGCCGATGAGGACGTCGACATGGAGGATTTTGACAGCGAGCCCAGCACGAAGAAGGAAAAGAAGCGCAAGAATCACGAGGATTCTGATGCGCCTCAGCGTTCTGAGTCTGTCAAGAAGCCCAAGATCAAGCTTACTAACAATAGCACGCCCAAGTCCAACGGTGCTACTCACAAGGCTGCCAAGGCCGGTGGTGAGGGAAAGGCCTCCAAGAAGGCCAAGAAGCCCAAGGAGGATTCGGAGGAGCGGGCACAGACTCCAAAAGAGCCCGAGTTGAGCGCCTACGACCGCTTCGAGCGCAAGAAGAAGGAGGTTCTCTTCCTCCGCCACAAACTTCAAAAGGGGCTCCTCACTCGGGATCAACAGCCCAAGGAGGAGGAGATGCAGCTCATGTCAGATTTTCTGACCAAACTCGAGAGCTTCCCCGACCTAGAGACCGAAATCATTCGACTCACGAAAATCAACAAGGTCCTGAAGGCCATGCTGAAACTTGACAGCATTCCCAAGGAGGAGGAGTTCAAATTCAAGCCTCGGTCGCAAGTCTTGCTTGACAAGTGGAACGAACTGCTCTCCGCGGAGGCCGCCCGTTACCACCTTGACGTTGTAGACATCAACGATCCTAAACCTGAGACCGAGAAGGCGTCTGTCAAGGAGGATGCCAAAGCTGCCACCAATGGGATCAAAAAGGCCGACACGGAGGAGTCTGAGATTTCCAAGAAGGACGCCAAGCCGGAAGAGACCAAGCCTGAGGTTAAGAAGGCAGAGGATGCCAAGGAGGGCCCCAAGGCGGAAACCCCCGCCGACGATGAGGCGAAGGTTGCAAAGAAGGAGAAGGCTTCTGCTGATGAAGAGCAACCCAAGGCTGAGGAGGTATGTCCATGCTTTCTTTGACTCACATTGAGCCGGTCAGGGCACTAACGATGGACAGGCCAAGGCTCCCGAGGCCGTTGATGCAGCTGCGGCTTAAAGACTCACCTTGCCTGTTCGCGACTGGCTGGTCGGACAGGTTTTTTTGGGGATGATACTGAACCCTGTGGATGATTTGAGACTGGGCAGCGTCACGTGTACATTACGTACCTCTGTTATGCATTCTACGCAATCGTGGGATTCTGGGGACTCGGGGCAAGTGCTTTTTCTCGGGGATCACGCTCAATTTTCTCATCACGGAGTCGAGGCCGGGGACCGAGCCGATGATTGTCTTCACGCATGCAGGCGAGGGAGAGTTTGGCTTCGTATGGTGCCTGGGTTTATCAAAATGAATTGAGAGGAGGTCAAGCCTACAGGAGGAGGCCAGCTTTTGCAGGAAACCATGAGATATGGAAGGTTCTGCGCAAGGCGCGAGTCTGACCACCAGGCATGCCTACCTCATGGTGTTGCAGCCTGTTTAGAGGCGCTATGGTATTGTGGTCTCACTTTTTTCTGAGCACAAGAAACACAAAATTCTGCGAAAATTCATTGGGATAATGCAGATAGCCAGTATCGCGTATGATGCACTCGATGACAGATTTCTTCAAGCCTGCAAACACTGTTTCGAGGTGAAGGGTTCGACTTTTTGCTTCTCACTGTGAATGTTTGATGCCTACTATTTTCCGGTTCGCTTCGTTTATCAAGTATTTTATCGTAAGAACAAGTTGGGTTTGGGAGTTTGTTGTGCTGTTCGAGAACGTGGCTCAAAGGGTGATGTGGGTAAGCTACTTAGCTACTTAGCTGGTGAACATTGAAGCTTGACAGTCCGCCAGCCAAACAAGCGACTGAAACGCGCCTGCTGCAACCGCCTCAGTTTTCTCAACACCCAAGCACTCCCAGACACGCTTAGACGCTGGCAAACATGGAGCGCGACGAGTATGGCTTCGTGCACGATGATCACAGGGTATGTCATTTCTTACATCAAGTTGAACTCTGCGCTCACAAAGTTTTAGATTGCTTACGTCTTCGGCGAGGATGATGAAACAACTGAGCGGACATCCCGCCCAACCAAGCGGAGGAAGGTGTCCAAGAAAGCTGCAGCAGTGGAAGTCAAGCACAGCCTGGCGGAATCGATCGCAGAGTTTGTGCCCCTGTTCGGCGGCGCCGAGAAGCCCGAGTTGGTCGCATTGAGGCAGAAGCAGTTCGCGGCAAGCTGGATTGCTATTGACACCCGCATCCAGGTGCGTGCAGCGCCGTCCGCGCCACCCACGATCCGTCCGTCGGCCTTTGGCATTGGAGACGAGAATGCTGATATCACCCGTCAGAACGTCCTCAGGGACTCGAATCGCACCACCCTCAACGCCGTTGCCTCCTTTGTGCGAGAGGCGCCCGCTGAGGAGCCCTCCAAGATCCCTGCGGCCTTGATCGTCACCGGGCCCAACATCGCGTCGCAGGATCTTCTGTTTGTGCAGTTGGCCGAGGAACTGGGCGAGGCTGCTCAGGGTCGATTTGTTCGCCTGAGGTCGGCTGAAGCGCCGAATTTGAAGGCGACGCTGAAGAAGATCATCCGGGACGTGACGAGGTCGACTGTCGATGATGGCGAGGACGCCGAGCTGGCTGTTGGCAAAGACGTGAGTGTGTACGAATCACTCCTCGCCGCAATTGAGTCTTTGCGGTGACTTGCTGGGTACAAGAACAAACTCGAAGAAGACGGCAAATGACTGACCAACCGTGATTGCCTTCAGGGACGCAAATATGTCGACTATGACTTGGACGCGCTGTACGCACACGTCAGACCTCATGAGTCGCAGCAAGTCATCGTCGCTTTCCAGGATAGCGAGGCATTTGACACGCGCCTTTTATCTGACCTCGTCACGCTTTTCAAGTACGCACACCCCCCTCCCCCCAGCCCCCCATCCGGCTCCAGCATGTCACTAACGATTCCCGCCAGCTCGTGGAAGGACCGGATCTCTTTTACCCTGCTCTTCGGCATCGCGACTTCGATCGAGCTTTTCGAGGCTCGCCTGCTGAAATCGACCAGCCAGTGCCTGTATGGGGCACAATTCGATGTCGTCCAAATGTCTTCAATCCTGGAGAGCGTGTTCAAGTGCGCCGTGGCTCATGAGGACTGTAATTTGAAGCTGGGCCCCGTCTTCCTCAGCAGCCTGGTAGAACGCCAGAAAAACCAGGTGGCCGGCATTCAGACATTCATCAGCTCCTTGAAAGTAAGTCGGCTATCTATCGAGTTGAGAAGAGCCACCAGTTGACACTTGCCAGTACGCATACATGTGCCACTTCTACGCCAATCCCCTCTCAGTTTTTCTACTTCAAACAGAATCGCCCCAAACAGAGCACAATGAAGCACTGCGCAACCTTCCGTCGTTTCGCGCCCGCGTCGAGAATGCTGCAGAGGCTGGTAAGTTGAAGCATGCGCGCCGTCTTATCGAGGATGATGCATACCTCGCTCGACAACGAGTGGCGACCCTTTCGGCCAACCTGCACTGGGAGCGGAGTCTTCTCAGGTCATTGGCACTACTTGGAGCCAGTGAACTCGTACAGGAGGACTTCATCACGATGTACATCAATGCTCTTGCGGAAGGCATCGACCTTCAATCCCAGGACTCACCATTTCTGGGCTCCGTCAAGCGGCTCTCCGCGGACGACATATCTTCATTGCTACAACGACTCCGCAGCGTTATCATATCTGGCGCTCCAGAGCTCGGTTTGACAGGTTGGGCTGGTCAGGACCAGAACACCGTTCAGACTCTTGCCGATATAGCTGAGGAGGTCGCTGCGCTTCAAGTCCAGACGCAACTCAAGGGCAAGCCCCTGCGCAGCCAATACAGCGCGCAGAGCAGGGTGCTTCGGACGACGGTCATTGCTCAGAAAGTGCAGCTGAGCCAAGACGAGTCGAACCTAACGCCCGAAGACAAGGCTTTCACGGAGCTGATCGACAACTTGTTGCAATTGCTTTCAGAGACGATTGCGTGCCAAGCAGCAGACACGATCTTTCTCCACGAACTGTGGATGTACGAATCAAAATCACCACACAAAGATGTCTTTATTCCGCGGCCGGGAACTATTTTTGAGCGGGCTCTGACAAGGCCACATGACTACCTGGCTTGTGAGTGTTGCAAGACGGTAGTCGATGGAGGCAATGGCGCAACGTTACCTACGACCAGCATTCTGTACCATCTCTATCAGGAGACCGGAGCACTGGTGAATGTGGCAGATCTTTGGGCCGCCTTCTACGCAATGGTGGGGCAAGACGATGCCGAAGACACGGCTGGGTCGAAGGCGCCGAAATCTTCTCGAAATGACGGCTACGATGAGCGCACTGCGTTGGTGCTGTTCTACAGAGGCATTGCAGAACTCAAGGCGATGGGCTTCGTCAAAGCAACGCGGCGCCGGGCCGACCATGTCGCCAAGAACAAATGGCTTCTGTAAGCCTGAATGGGCGGCACGGCAGTCCCGAGACGATGCTTGCTTTGACGATTGTCTTTGCGCTTGGGGTTATTCTGGGTTACGTACACAGGGGACACGGGAGAATGATTTTGGTCATTGCCACTCAACAGCCTCGGGAGACCGGGGGCATTGGCGTCCCTTGGAGTCCGACCCGAGAGAGTGGTATACCTTTCCCATATGCGGTTGGCATGACTCTACGCCTGGAGGCATACAACGGAGCGTCCCAAGGTCTGAGACAGATCCCGTCATTGGGTGTAGTATTTGAGAACTCGGAGTGCACAGCCATTTGCTGGTGAACAAAGTGACTCTGATGAGCCAAGGAGAGACCGGTTGACAAAAACCAACAAAGAACTTGGAGGGCCGAGACGCCTTTCTAGTCTTTCTCCGCCAGTCTATTTTTTGGACATACCCGGGCCGACGATCCACAAAGGCAATATTTACATTGCCAGGCACACATACAAAACCACTGACCGGGCCCTGGGCACAGGCAGACAGTATTTCGAGGCAATCTCAACACCTGTCTATCCGCTGGAGGCTTGAATTTGAAAGTGCATTCACTTTTTCCCCCTTGCACACGCTTGTAGCAAGAAAGGAATTGTCACAGCTTGTTGCCAGTCGCATCATCATAAGCACCACCAAATCTCACAGTCAAGAGCCATAAGACCTTTCTCACTCTCATCATACGAGCAACACTCACAGCTAATCACTCGTCACCAAGCTTGACTGCTTTTTTCCCACTCCTATCTTCCAAACCTTAGTAGTCTTCTGATCACAAAAGTTTACATCTTCTTTCTCGCCTTCTGAACCTGACGGCGACTCGCTTGTTACAAAGGTGCATCTTATTCTGCTGGTCACAAAGGTTTCTATTCTACTCTTGTCTGTCTTTGGAAGTTGACGGCGAATCACCGGTTGTAAAGAATTGCAGCATAGCATTGATCACAAGATCGTCTTTATACCGTCGCAAACCCGTCTGATTCAGACCAACCCATTATTCATCTATTTGCTCCTGCAGCCTGATCTGACTCCCGTGAAAGCAGCCTCATAATCACCACTATTCATTACTTGGCCTCCATATTCTTCTATACATATATATACCCCTCTACTTTCTCATTCAGGCAAAATACGCCACAGCATCCTCAAATACATTTCATTTTGCGCCACACCATCCTCCTCTACCCAAAAGAGCCATCACAATCATCCCACAGGACCCCCCACCCAAACAAGCAGATAGACAGACACGATGAACAATTTCAGCATGAACCAAGGCAGCCACAACAACCCGCCGCCATCGCCACACCTGCCCCGAGACACCAACAACGGCGGCAACGGTGCCGAGTCCAGCCTGAGCAGGCGCCGGACCAAGCAGAACGAGGCGCTGGACAAGAAGATCGAGCAGATGGCCCTGCCGCTCGCGCCGCTCGTCCAGCTCACCTCGGGCCAGATACACCCGGCCTTCCCCAGCACGCTCCTCAACTTCTGGCTCTTGACGGACCGTCAGCTCGACGAGATTGCACATTTCTACCACCAGCGCACGCCCTGCCAGTGGACGAGGCACTACCCATGTCCCATTACGTGGGGAGAGGGTCTCACCATCGAAGAGAAGAGGAGGAAAATTGGGAAGTTCATCGGGCTGAGAGGGGTGAGTACTCTGATTCCCTCATCTTGACTCTAGTTTTCATGTCTCATGTGTCCTGTGACCTCACCGTTCGAGAGACTAAATAGTAATGACGAATATCGGCTAACAGGCTGCCCTATAGTGCGAGACACCCATACTCCTCAAGACCGAGGAACAGATCATGGAGGAGGCCCGTCAAGCGCGGATAAGAGAGGACGAGGAGGAGGCTCTCAGGAGGAAGATGCCCTGGTATTCCTAGGAGAATCGCCGCCGTTAACCGCCCTTGATGACCACTCTCGCCCTCTATCTCTGTAACACCACACGCCTATTTTTGGATGTTCACACAACACCCGCAACAGCTCTCAACACCTGTGCACTACTGCCATTTCTAATCTAGCATCGAGCGTTGAACATGCATACTTCCACTTCAGCATCAGATACCATTATACACCATTCCAGAGCGCGGAGTCGCGGTCATGTGTATGTTGTATGATAGCCCGCTTTGGACAGACATAGTCATCAGAGCATAGTCATCAGAGATTCGTAGAATTGTATTAATTCTCCCCGTGTCCTGAACCGGTCCCTCTTTCCGTCTTCCGTGAATTGTCTCAACTGTATGAGTTGGAAACACACCTCAAAACGCCGCGCAGCCGTAATAATGCCGTGAATGCCGAGATCCGGTTGGCTTGCCCGAGTATGTCGTATTTTCAGGCCGCCGAGTAGAGTAGTAAATGATACAGCGCCCCATCAAGAGAGCACGAAGCCTGCGGTATAGTGCACCATCAGGCGGCGAGTTGTCGCTTCGCCTGAGCCTGGACGGAACTCTATTTCTTGCCCTTCTTCTTCTTGCCACCACCGCTCGACGAGGTCGGCCTCTCGGCGGGCGTGCTGGCATCAACGAGGACTCCGTCATCACTGCTGGGCGTCTTCTTCTCGCCCTCCTCCAGCTCCTTCATAAAGTCCGAGGAGATGGCTGCGCGGCGCTTTTCCCACCACTCGCTCTCGGCTTCGGTCTTGGCCTGAATCTCCTCGATCTTGTTGTTGAACAGGGTGTTGGCGGCGATCTCGTTGGCGCTCTGGAAGATACTCTGGCCCCAGTTGGGTGAGAGCGCATTGGCCTGGCAACACGCTGTTGTTAGAACTTCCGAGGATTCATCTAGAGGCCCTGGAGTGATGCGACTTACCTCCATCACCACATCGCGCAGTTCTGCCTCCATCTCGCCCTCGGCACGCGTGAACCGTTGCCACAGGTCATCTCCCACGCTGCCCTTCGCCAGTAGGTTCGAGCACGCTTGCTTTGCACTCCGGATCTGTATGATGCGGTGGATGTCCTCGACGGCGCGGCGGATCAGAGCGGCACGCAGAATGCTATCGGGCACCTTGGGGCCCTTCTCTTGGCCGTCTTCCATGTGGAGTAATGACAGGTAGACGTTTCGTTGCAGGTGTGGACCGAACCATGGCTCGAGGTTTGCCTTTTGCGCTGTCGTCTGTGTGTCAGTCTGGTTCGGCTTGTCGATGCGCATCACTGCCAGATCAACGGACTGTCACTCACAGGCCTTGCGCTTCCTGTAGACGCTCGAGAATGTGACGAAGGTGCCGCCCAGGACCAGCATGTAGGCGATGGGGAGGATGAGCCCCTTCCAGTCTAGCGAGAACATGATGGCGCACTCGCAGTCTCCGCGTGGGGAATCACAAATGGCGTTCGTCTAATTAAATGTGAGAAGCGAGCGACAAGGAAGAGAAACGAAAAGGGTGGGTGTGCGACAACGCGGCGTTTGCTGGTGGTTGTGTTTCTCAAAAGTTTGGCTTCTGAAAGAAAAAGCCAGGTTGAGGTTGCTGCAGCTAAAGAATGAGAGGCCACACTTCACCTTGCGACTGCTGCTAGTGCCACTTCAGCCGCTGTGCTTAGCCCATGCCTGCCGATTGGCTTTGAAGCAAAAGTGAAGAGGACCCCTGGCGGCGCCCCAGCTGCTGTTCCTCCTGCCTGCCAGCACCCTTGCTATGGTCTCCATACACCCTTGTCCTATAAGGTAAGGTTGGCTTCTTTTTTAAGCTTGTTGTCTCCAAAAGGCTGCCGGGCTGGCCTGTGCTCGCTCGGGAGTGGACAGGAACCACACAAGGCCGGGGGTCTGAGCTGTCGTCATTGTCTTTTTGCCTGTTGGCTGCGAGTGGTTTGGCCATAGCTCGGGAACCTTCTCGATATTCACTATGAACCATCCACCTTCACTGAACGACTCAACCTATCACAAATTACCTCTCCTCTCCCACCGGCAGTTTCCTTTCGTCCTTCACTTGAAGATCTGCAGAGGCAAATCCCTCCACATTACCATCCGGCCATCCGCTCCTCCCGATTTTGTGGCCTTCTTACCAAGCACCATCGAGGGAGCACCGGAGAACGCACGCTCACCAACCCCGCCATCCTCAACCTAATTCCCCTCCTCTCCCTCTTTGCCACAACTCCTCGACGCCTAGCAACAGAACACCACCAAGATGCTGTTGAGAGTTCGTGGGCCTGATGGCATGCTACGCATCACCGTCGACAAGGACGAGTCCTTTGCCGACTTGACCAAGAAATTCTTGCCACAGCTCCCTCCTACTGTTGATCCCAACACCATCACCTTCTCAAGTTCCCCCGGGGGCAACGACCACAAGAGCTTCCCTGAGATCGCACACGTCGCGATCGGGCAAGTTGGTCTTAACCATGGCGACATGGTCTTCATCAAGTACGGGCACGCCCAGGTCATGGGCAACGGCTCCTCACACGGTGACCTGGACATCAAGGGCAAGGGGAAGGCACCCTTGGCCTCTACGACCAACCGACTGAATGGCAAGCCCATCCTCCCTACCGAAGATCTACCCATCGACCCACCGCCTGTGACCTCACCGACGAAGGAGAGGATCAAGAATCCGTGGGAAGTCGTGGTGCAGTCCAAGCTCGACGATTCTCTGGACAAGAAAGACGGGAAGATACCTCGGAAGATGGACAAGATGTGCCGACACGGCCCCAAGGGCATGTGTGACTACTGTCAGCCTCTCGACCCCTTCAACGCCAAGTACCTCGACGAGAAGAAGATCAAGTACATGTCCTTCCACTCGTACCTCAGAAAGATTAACGCGGACAAGAACAAGCCCGAGTCCGGAAGCTCCTACATACCGCCTCTCGTCGAGCCCTACTATCGAGTAAGGCGGGACTGCCCGTCAGGTCATCCTCAGTGGCCCGAGGGCATCTGTACAAAGTGTCAACCGAGCGCCATTACATTGCAGCCCCAACAATTCCGCATGGTGGATCACGTTGAGTTTGCGTCGCCCACTATCATCGACACCTTCCTCAACGCTTGGCGTATGACTGGAGCACAGCGGATAGGATTGATGTACGGTCGCTACGAGGAATACGAGGTCGTGCCTCTGGGCATCAAAGCCGTCGTTGAGGCGATTTACGAGCCGCCGCAAGTCGACGAAATCGATGGTGTTACCTTGAACCCATGGGAGAACGAGAAGGAGGTGACGGAGGTTGCACGAATGTGTGGTCTGCAACAAATTGGTGTGATATGGACAGACCTGCTCGACTCTGGAGCCGGCGATGGCTCCGTGGTGTGCAAGCGACATGCAGACTCCTATTTTATTGCGTCGCAGGAGATCTGCTTTGCATCACGTTTGCAGGCTCAGCATCCCAAGGCGTCGAAATGGAGCGACACTGGTCGCTTTGGTTCTGATTTTGTCACGTGCATCATCTCAGGCAACAGTGAGGGAGGCATAGAGATCAGCGCATACCAGATGTCGAATGACGCAGTGGAGATGGTCAGAGCAAACATCATCGAGCCCTCGGCCGATCCTCAGCGAATGTTGGTCCAGGAGGAAGAAGAGGACGACGGCTCAACCAGCCGAACCCGGTACATTCCCGAAGTGTTTTACCGACAGATCAACGAGTATGGCGCAAACGTTCAAGAGAACGCGAAACCCGATTTCCCAGTGGAATACCTGTTTGTCACCTTGACACACGGCTTCCCCGACAACGCACAACCCATGTTTAAAGACCAGGGCTTCCCTATCGAGAACCGGGAACTCATCGGTGAGGTGCAGGAGCCCAGCTCAGTCGCAAAGAAGCTCAAAAATAGCTCGCAGTCCGACAAGGGGCAGATCGCTGTGTCGGACTTCCACTTCCTGTGTTTCCTGCACAACATGAGCGTTCTGAGCAAGGTGGGTAGATGACCTCATTCGCGCGCATTCGCATCGCTGACGTATTTCTCTCCAGGATGAGGAGGCACTTTTGTGCCGTGTCGCTACCGGGCATGATCTTGCGGACGCGTTTCAGCTGAAATCGACCACCGGGTGGCAGACATTATTGGCAATCTTGCAGTCGACTGGTGAGCGAATTCCCATCAAGCGTCGCCGTGACGAGTCCATGAACGTGGGCTCCAGCTCCGGCTCCGGCTCGGCGTCCCCTTCCCGTCCAGACAGTTCCGACCCTGAGACCGAACATCTTGCTAAGCGCATTGCTGCGTTCAGGCTGAACCGACCCGTTGTAGAGACAAATGACTTCCGTTTGAACTGAAGGATCGACGACAATGCGAGCTGCCTGCGCTGGCCCAGGAAAGATAGTATCTCAAATGATATCGACCGGCGGTCTGACTCTGATCACTTGGGAAAACGGCGTTCATGGATACAGATGGACACAATGCATTAGACGGGGCAAGTCGAGCGGGAATTGAAACTGATACTGATGAATTTGAGAGCGGTACCTGAGTCTGAAGCACTTGTGCTTGTGATGTAAGGTTTTGAAGCAATGGTGCTCGCGACTGCCCAACGCATGGTGTCCGTTTGGCAGAGATGAGCCCTGCTGTAGTGGTCTTGCCTTGATGACACTGGGATTGTAGGGCTCAAGGAAACCTCCGTAGTCATACCGGCGAATTGCTGCCGGTCATCGAGCCAATCGTTCGGAGCGAGGAGTTCGACCGGTGCATTCCGTCCTAGACCGAACTCTACGGCTGAGGATACCCTTCAGAGCCTCTTGCGTCCACGAAACTATCGCCAATAACGGCCATGTCGGTGACATTTCACTTTGTCTCGCGTTTGGAGCAATGGCGATCTCCTTGTGTTCTATGTCACATGCGCCTCCAAGCCAGGAGCTCGCCATGACCAGCAAACTCACATGATGAAAGGCTTTTCTGCTTTGGTCCTATCCCTGGTGCCACCATGGCAAAGTGCAAAAACTAGGACGCACAGAAAATATTTGCGAGCATTCAAGCGCTTGAGACGAAGCCACCGCTAGAAAAGAATACGTGAGTGTGCATGGCCTCTACCAAGTCTGCCCTGCTGGACAAGTGGTACGTAGCCACGGCCGGATCGCACAATGTCTCCCAACTATTGGAATGTACAGGGTTCAAATAAGGGCTCGCGGCCCTACCAAAGAAAGAAAAAAGCATGAGAATGAGGAATGAGAAATGTCGCAGGCGTCCATGGGTGCTGATAGCGAGCTTCTTATGAGCTAGGTCTCACACGCAGGTTCCTCTTTAATCACAAGTATCAAATTCAAGCAAAATACCAGACTGCAAACTCGGGCTCTATATACAAATTCAAAAAAAGGCACGCAATTATTCTGCAGGGCCATGTATAGTCACATTTTAAGGCACTTGATAGCTGAGAATATAACAAAATTCGGGATGCAACTTTATTTGCCATAGTCATCACCCGATCAAGAAGTCAAGGCTGGCCTCCAGATGTCAGTTCCGGCCAAACGCCAGCGAACCGAATATGGACCTATCCCAACCACTCAGAGTGCTCCCTCTGTCAATACGAGCTTTTGCGGATCTTCCATGTTTAAGAAGGCTGTACAGATATTCACACCCACAGGTTCCTCAGATACAGTCCGCGTCCATAAAACTTTGGCTGATTAATTTGTAGGGCTTGTGTTCTTCTGAGCCTTGCGCCCATCAACTTCGCATTGCTGTTCCAGAATTAACATACTGTATCAGTGAAATCGAGAACACCGGTCGTCAACATGCCATGGTAGACGTGCTATTCCCCTAGAAACCAATAGGGCTCTATGAAAATGTATGCCGTACCTTACCCAGGTGATGAAAACCCCCCTATCGATGAGGCGAACCACCCACACATTCGCAAGTTACGATACTAAACAGGCATGGAATTGGTCGCACATGGCGGCAGACACCGCGACAGCACCGTTGCCAAAGCCACTGGGTGTGTCGCGCCAACAAGCCGCACCAGCCATATAACCCATGCATTTCAAACGCATGCATCTAGTGAATAGGCCAAAAGAAGAAGAAGAAGAAAACTGCCCGTGTCCTCCTGCCCGTTCCCCATCGACGGACTCGGCCTCAGTTCACGGCACCCGCACCCGCCTCCTTGCCGCCGGGCATGACGACCACGCCGTCACTGCCGCCCGTGATAGTCACGGGACTGCCCCCTGTTGTGAGGACGGATGGATCCTCCTGCGTGGCGGCGACCGCCTCGCCGCTGTTCCCGGGCACGAAGATGGTCTTTCCGGGGTCGTCGGTGTTGGACTCGTTGCCGGCCACGACGTCGGTTCCGCTGCTCTCGACGATAGTACCTGGAGCGGCCGACTCGGAGCCGCCGGTGATGGTCACCGGCATGGCGTGCGCACAGAGTGTCATGAGGGGGAGCACGAAGGCGATGGATTGGGTGTGCATTGTGAGTGGCCGCTTCGAGTGTCGATAAGTGTAATCTTCTTGTCAATTTGCAGTCCGAGTATACAGGGACGAGGCACTGAGACTTGCTAGCTGAGCCAGCAGAACGTATCTAGCGATTTATGATAACCGATTGACCCAGAGATGAGTATCACGTACCTAGGTATTATGAGACACGCGCCGAAATACTCGACGATGTTCAAGAGGTATATAAGATTTGAAAGGCTCCTCTGTAACCTAGAGCGCATCACGGCATTTGCTTTAAAACCAAGAGTCGCGGCCATGAATAAGACCAGGTTATACCAGTTTCGTCCCTAGTCATGGATGGTTGAAGTGGTCAAACAGCTGGGTGAGAGAGGATTTGCATTGTCGACACGACTGGGAAAGACCTGGGACGCTCTCCTAAATAAATCATACCGGCGCTGCAAAGGCGCCTCTGCACTTTTGGCCAGGGCAGACCCTGAATGGAGCCGAGCCACGATGGTAGCACGCGCGCGCATCAGCGACCTACCTAGGTACTTAGGTTCGGGCCGTTGCTACAATGCCAGTGAAACCTACCTGGGTAGTCATCACCAATACCGGGTCTATTCCCAAGGTTGCAGAACATCGCCAAGATAAGCCGACGCCGCTGAGCAGAGGCTTTAAGGTTCACATGTATATATAAAAATAATGCAGTACTTTACGCTGTAAAGTTTTGCTTCATTCGGAAGAGAGGACTTTGGGTATGTATCGCACTTCATGTCTATGGCACGGAGTGATCACCGAGGGGTAGGCATGCGATAGATCAAGAGTCGGCGATATTCAGAGCTCAGGAATTACACGGTGATCACGACCAGCCATCGGCTGGACTTGATCACGGACTTTGACTGGGTGGTGGGCCATGGGCCTGGACGTGTTTGAGGAGGCGGGCAAGGAGGCGGGCAAGGCGGCGGTGTTGGCAAAGGAGGCTGGGTCCAGGTACTTATGGGGATCTGGTGAGAGCAGGGAACAAGTAGATCTGAATGCAGGTGGTGTTCATGCAATTTGTAGTCATTCGAATGGGAAGTTCAAACTCACAACCACGCTCTCTGAGTAATCACCTCATTCCAACCTGGCAGCACCACCACCCGGCAACAGCCCATTCGCTTTAAACGCCCTATCCATGATCTCGCGGATGACCCACTGCTTCCTCTTGCCATACTGATTGCCCGTCTCGCCCTTCTCCTCCGCCACAACCGCCACCTCCCTCTTGACCGCCGCATACTTGTCCCGGTCCTCCGGATGCCCCCTCAACCAGTCCCGGAAGACCAGATGGCGCGCGACATCCGGACACTCCGGGCCGTAGACGTGAACATTCGCGTCGGGCGCCTGGCACCCGAGGAAGCGGTGTCCGTAGTGCGCCGGCTGCCGGAAGTACAGCGTGAGGCCGGCCGCCCCCTCGAGCGCCGGCACGTACGAGGCCTCGTCGGCCGGGTCGGCGACCACGAGGTCGATGTCGATGACGGGCCGGGCCGGGAGCCCCGGGACGCTGGTGGAGCCGACGTGGTGGATCTCGAGCGCCTCGGCGGCGGCGGCGTTCGTAGCAGTAGGGCCGACGAGGGCCGTGCGGATCCGGGATTGCAGGTCCGAGAAGTCGTCTGCCCAGGAGGGCTTGTAGTCCACGATGTGCAGGCCGCGCCGCGCGGGACGGCTCGCCAGCATTTCCATTGGCGCGACGACGTCCGGGATGGTGGTGATTGCACTCGGGGGGATATTGGAAAACATGGTGACCGGCAAGTGGGCTTTGATATTTACACACAAGTGTGACTCGGGAGCGGAGATCCGGTGGCAGGGAAGGGCAATCTAGAGTCAGACTTTAGATCCCATAACATGGAAATATTTAATAGCACGATACAGTGTGATGTGCTTGATCCCCAGGCTCAGGCCTTGATAGATCGGAGCGGCCAGGTCTTAACGTGTTAGTCAGCTTAGAGTTGTTAGATGGGCAGCTCGACTGCCCAGGTGGCTGCCAGCCAGACCTTTCCTTCTTTCCTTTTGACAGGCAAACATGGTTGAATGTTTTCTTGGCCGTGCCCGTGGTTCAATGAAGCAATTTGCTTCAATCAGTGCCACTGCACCCTGGCAGAAGATAACAAATCAAAAGAAGAAAAGACAAGATGGGCGGCAGCAAATTAGAAACAGGAAACAAGAACGGGAAACAACCTACAAAGAGTACAGTTGCAAAAGTATCCAAACCAAGCAGTCTGGTTGTTAGGCGCATAGCGGCCTAGGACTGGTAGATTAAAAGTGGCTGTGAAGATCCAGAAAACCCAGGCTATACAGAGGCGAACTATTTGCTGTCTTGCAGAGAGACGACTTGGGAGGCATTGCACAGCAACAATGCTATTCTCCAACCGACAAACGACACTTGAGCACCGTCCGAGACGTCCAAAGCGTGATGAATATAATCAGCCGGCTGCTTGCCTCAGTGCATGGCGATACTCAGTGACACGAAATAACTTTCAATGAAGACGGGCTTGGCCAATATGCCACGTTTTGGAGTAGTCTTTTCATTGAGCTCTGTGGTAGCTTGTATATTCTTACATTGTGTTCACTCACTTGTTTGTGACGTCCTCCTGATGTTGGTGTCGCATGGCGTTCTTTTGCTCGTGATCGAGACCCATCTGCACCTTGGCTTCCTGAATCACTTCATCAACCTTGCCGGCCTCACTCTCAAACGCCACCTGGACCTTGCTGTAGTAGTACTCCAGTAGTGCCTGATACAGTATACGCGGCTCTTTGACACCCTCTACAGTGCCGTCCGAAGATAACAGCCCGCGGTCTTTCATGGTCTGTATCAAATCCTGCAGCTTGGCTGTCGCGCGCAGGACCAACCTGCCCATCCGCGGGCTCGGCCGGTCGATTCGCTCCTGTTCCGCGAGCATCTCGAGAAGCACACTGCGCGTGAGCTCGAACCCTACGACATCCCGTAGTCCCTCGAGCGCCGCCACCAGTCCCGGCCAATCGTTCGCCTTGCGGAAGCTGTGGAGGATGAGCTTCACCTGGACCTCGGACAGGTTGCCCCTGCGGGCGCGGAAGTGGCCCGCGTACAGCCAGCTGTTCGCGAGCATGTCACGGAACAAGCCTCGCGCCCGGCGCGTCGACTCGTCGCGCTGGTCAGGTCTGAGTGCCGGGCCGGGGATGTGGTTCACGGGCAGAGAGCGGAACATGATGGCGAAGGTGTCCGTGTTGGGCAGGATGTCATTCTTGTGCACCATGAGGTCGTACAGCTCGCCTGCCTTGTCGCCGCGCTTCTGCTCGATAGCCGCGAGCATGAGCTCGTTCATCATCATGGCGTCGTCCGGCATCTGACACTGCTTGTACGCGACGAACAGCCTCTCGAGCTTCTGGAACATACCGCGCTCGCGATAGTTCTCGGCAAGGACGATGAAAGTCTCGACTGTGGCACGGGGGACCATCGTGTAGTCAAGGTCCGGATCCTTGTGCTTGGTGTTGTTGGGCCGGTTGTCGACAAGCTTCATGGGCCATTCGATATGCGCCTGTCGCTGGCGCAGGTCTACGAAGGCCTTACGGCTAGCAATCATGGCCGACGCGAGACGCTCGGCTTTCTGGACGTTGGAGGCAATGCCGGAGCGCATCCAGGCGCCAAGGAGGCCGTTGACTTGAATCGAGGCAGCCATGACACCGTGCTTTTGCATGAAAACCAGGACCTTGTATGCGCCATCGAGGTCTCCCGCGCCAATGAGTCGCTTGAGCCATTTTCCAAAGAAGAATAGGTTCCTTAGTTCGTTGGGCAGCTTGGACTTGCCGTACAAGTTGACAGTGCCAGCGAACATCATATCCGTGAAGGCGAACATGGCGTAGTCTGTGTGTCCGTTGCTGAGGAAGAGTGTGATCACGTCGTCGTAATCGCCGATCTCCATCGGCTTCTTGATCTCTGTAGCCAGGTTCCGCATGCGCCGGTAGAGCATGAAGCCCTTTTCTGCAGTGTCGGGGCTCCTACAGTATGCTGCAATGAGGTGTAGGAGAACACGCGAATCCGCTGGGCTCGATGGGCTTGATCTTTCGAGGAGAGCCTTGGCCGCACGCTCCGCGCGTTCGGTGTCGCCGTGTGCGGACCACATCCGCACGCCCATCTCCCAATAGGTGTTGCATGTGGCCGAGCCCTTCTCACCCAGATCTGTGACACGTCTCACCCATTCGTCGAGCGCGTCTTCGGAGCGGCCTAGTTCGAAGAGGACTTCGATGGCCTGCAGCTGCTGCGCGGGGCTCACGTGCACGCCGCATTTGACCATGGTTTTGTGCAGTTGGCGCATGTAGACGGATCTGTGAGGATTCTGTGGGCCTTCAAAAGAGAATATCGTCCAGAGGGCGGCCCAAACCCCCTGGGGTACGATTATGTGTGGCCTGAAGATGACTGGAGAAATGAGGTGGAAGCACTGCCACGCATACGCAATGTGCTTCCGGCTCAGTTTGTTCTCTTTGAGCGCCGCCATTGCATGGTTCAGAGACTTGTCAAGCATGGCGGCATGCTTCTCTTGCTGTGCAAGCTGTTTCCTGCTGATGCCTCTCTCTTGGACGACAATAGGCGGTAGTGTTGAAGCCTGTCGATCGCTGGCTTCGCCCTCGGTTCCGTCATCATAACTCTTCAAGGCCTCCTGAAGGGCTTCCATCGAGCCTGGTGGACCATGCTTCTCCAGGATCCTCTCCAGCACTCCGCTCATGCGCTCGAGCTTCGGCATAGCCTCCTCGAGCTTTCGCATCTTGGCCCTGGTACTGGCCGACAGCGCCTCGATGTCCTCAAAACTGGGCTCATCCTCTCCGTCATCTTCCTCATCTTCGATACGCGTGACGCTGCCCGTTTTGGAATCCTTTTCGAAGTACTTGACTGTTGGGCCTTTTGCGGACGCCTGCTTGCGCCCAGGCAGCGCCACTCTAGGCACTTTTGCTGGCGTGGCCTTCAACTTGACACCAGAAGCATATTTGCCAGTAGCGTTGCGGGCGTAGCTTCTTCTGAGGCGTTGTGCAGGCTGCGAAATGCCCGCTGACGCCAGGCAGGAGCGACAGACGTAAGTGTTGCTGCGGGTCGCCAATTCAACAAGAGCGGTTCTTGGAGGCATGGGTGGTGACTCAACCCGGAGACTTGGCCATGAGCCGTAGGAAAATGGTGGGCTGTGAGGTGTCGTTGCACCTTCAAGGTTCAGTCAGTCATTATATCGGTAGAGGGAGTGAGCGACCTGGTGGTGGCTAAACGGGTGGATTTATCAATGTCGCCGGCGACTCCCAAAAATTGGTTATCGGCGCGTCAAGGGCGGCGATAAGCAGGGGTCCAGCCCCAAAGAGGTAGGCGGTCTGAATTTCTTTTTCGATTTTGGCTTCGCGACACTGCTCTTCTCATCCCTCCGCAACCCAGAGATCAATATGCGACAGAACGATACGCCACACTATAACACACATTCACACCAATAGTCGCCATGTCGACGCCAAACCCCGACTTCCTTCGCTTCACGGGCCACAAATCCCTCACCCACCGCCTCATCCTCTCGACCCTCACAGGGCGTCCCGTCCACATCTCGGGAATCCGCAGCTCCTCGCCGACAGCGCCCGGCCTCGCCCCTCATGAAATCTCCTTCCTCAGGCTCCTCGAGGCCGTCACCAATGGCTCGTCCATGCAGATCTCCTATACGGGCACGACGATAACCTACCACCCGGGCCTGATCACCGGCACCATCGCCGGGTCGGGCGCGGCCGCCGACGATGTCATCGAGCACACCCTCCCACCGAACTGCACCCGCGGCGTGACCTACTTCCTCCTGCCACTCGCCCTCCTCGCCCCCTTCTCGAAGGCCCACATGAACGTGCGCTTCTCCGGGTCGGGCGTCATCACCTCGGCCACCGAGACGGGCGACATGTCCGTCGACAGCTTTCGCACCGCCGTCCTGCCCCTCTACGGCCTCTTTGGCATCCCGCCCGCGCGGATCGAGCTTAGGGTTCTGCAGCGCTCGTGCCCCGGCCCCCGCGGCGGCGGCGGCGGCGGCCTGGTCGAGCTGCGCTTCGCGAGCCAGGTGCGCCTGCCCAAGACCCTCCACCTGAACCGGAGCCCCGGCAGGATACGGCGCATCCGCGGCGTGGCGTACTGCACGGGCGTGTCGGCGAGTAACAATGCGCGGATGATCCACGAGGCGAGACGCGTCCTGAATCCGCTGGTGTCGGATATTCACATCGCCGCGCAGTATGATCCCGCGCCGCTGGTGCCGGACAAGAGTGCGCCGGGCAACGGGAAGAAGAAGCTGGGCATCGGATTTGGCCTGAGTCTGGTCGCCGAGTCGAGCGTGCCCGGAGTGTTGTACTCGGCCGACGTGGTGGCTCCCCACGAGGGTGGAGTGGTCCCCGAAGATATAGGGACAAGGTGTGCGTATCAACTTGCGGAGGTCATATCACAGGGAGGATGTGTAAGTTGGTCCGGTGCGAGGACGGTGCTTACATTGATGGCGATGGGTTCGGAGGATGTCGGACGGCTCAGGATAAGTAAGGAGGCCCTTGGCACAGAGGAAGTTCTGGGATTGGCAAGAGATTTAAGGAAGTTCGGCGCTGCAAGTTGGGGCTTGAGATCAGTAGACGATGACGAGGAGGAAGATATCCTAGTATCAGTCAAGGGGAGCGGCGTGGGCAACGTTGGAAGGAAGATGGCATGATCGTCGTAATTGAAATGGTGTATTCATCGCTAAGGCTTCAAGGCCAAGGCGCAATGCTCATACTCGCAGCTATGCACTGCCCTGCTGCCTCTGCCTTGCCCTGCGCTGACCCTCAGCGGCAAGCGCAGCTATTCTGCTAGTATATCCTGTCAATCGCAATGGATACGCAGCCGCGGAAGGACCGCTGGTATTGTCAGCCACCAGTGTCCGAACCGCATGCACAACATGCAAATTGGCAAGAAGCCCATTTCCAGACATCAACACATCCACGAGGCTCGGTCTATCGGGTCCATCTGCTGAATGTGAGCCGCCCAAAGTCTTCAATATTCGCTGGTATCGAGCCTCCAGAATCCGGGATGATCCGGCGCTGTTGTCGGTAGTCGGAGGGTTTTGTCGATTCATCAGTGGTCGCATTTCGATGTCATTTGTATCATCCGCACCCAACGCGTCATCCCGCAGCACGCCTCGTTCTTCCGAGTCCAGATCCTGTGTCGAGGTTTCCATCCCTGTCGTCACATCGACAGCTGCAGTGGGTAGAGCCGTAGTAGGGTTCCCGCTCTTTGGGAACCCACCAGCAGACACTCTGCGCACTGTCATCTCGATCTTCTTCAGCTTGTCTTTCTCCACCCAGACTGCGCACATGATACACTGAAGGACGAGAATCAGACAGTCGAGAATGAACAGAGCAAGCTTGGACGTGGGGGCCTTCTGCCCTATGAAATCGATTATGACGCCTCCGTGTAGATACCCGCGCATGGTCTCGCTGGCTTCGGGAAGGGCGAAGAAAAGGTGGCAGATCATGCAGATTATGTTCGACCCGAATATTGTATACATCTGGGGCCGGGGCGCGGGCATCAACTTGAGGAATTCTTCGGGTTTGGGCGTAAGGTACATGTACTGCACGAGCGAGCGCATGGCGAGGCGCGTAAAGGAGCAGCTTTGAGCAGAGCATCGTCAGCATTGTACCGATCGAAAGAATCTTTTGAGAATTGGTTTGCACGTACTCCATGTAGTACAGAGCGCACAACTCGGCGAATATGGCGACGTCCAAGCTGCTCATGAGGTGGGTCATAAAATCGAGCTTCTTTGTGATGCCAGCCTTCGCCCTGCGCACCCTCGACGTCGAGCGCCGTCTGCCATCGCGAGAGCGCCGGCTTCTCCGGGCCCGCCGTGTGTGATGACTTGAACCTTCGCCGGCTTCAGTCTCATCCTCCTCGGAGGCAGCATCGCTGTCGTTGTCGTCGCGGGTGGGCAAGCGGGCCGAGTCGCTCGCTGCTATGGGATCATCGTTCATAGCTCCGCCACATCTGATGAGAGAGGCTGCTCAAGTTGGGTTGAAGAATGTTGAGCCTCACATGTTATGTGTTCTTCGAGAAGACAGCCGCCAGTACCGATCCCGGTGAGCTGATGGGGTGTTGAGTTGTGAGGATGTATTTATCAAAAGAGCAGTTGCGAGGATGCGGTAATCTGTCGATGCTAACGTCAACGGTCGAATCGCTTTGCGGCGGCGCCGGAGCCCCCGCCCCCCTGCAGCCTTCACTACTGCGTAGATTCCGACGTTGGCCTGGCCCCAGGGGTGCAGTTAGAGCTTTTGGTGGGATGTGAGCTCTCTGCAGGTGCAGGGGTCCGAGGGCAACTGCAAAGCGAATTGTTTGACTGCCCCTCGTTCGCTGCCGCTGTGACTCAATTTCCGGTGGGCAGTATTTCCCAACTTGCGACACTCCTCCTCCATCCGAGTCCCCAAAAGTCGAATCTTCGCTCGACGATACCCTCAAAATGGCGGCCTCTGGGGATTTGGCCTCGGAGATTCTCCAGGTTCTGTCCAAGACGTCACCAATTCAGACCCAGGAGGCCTTTCCCAAGTCTTCTTTCGCCGAGTTGAAGGCAGCCCTCGATCGTTTGGCCTCCCGGTCTATGGTCACCTACGAACAAATTGAGAAAGATGAGCCTGTACTTGAGCCCGAGGCAGAGCAGATTGTCGCCAATGGCAGCCACGAGGCCCGTGTCTTTGAGGCCCTGCGCCAGGCCGTTGGGGGTCTGAGTGTACAGGACCTGGAGAAGTCGATTGGCGACAAGAACGTTACCAAGGTCGGCCAGGGCAAGGCCTTCAAGGAGAAGTGGATATCCAAGACGAGCGATGGAAAACTAAAGACCTCTGTAAGTGTCCCGAGATAGGTCTCTTTTGGAGGACTCGTGGCTGACGGCCTGCACAAGGCGGACTCCATCAAGGACGTCACACGAGAACAGCTGCAAACGATCAAGGACACGCGTGCCTACCCCGACGCCAAGGTCATTACGGATCTCAAGAAGCGCAAGCTGGTCAAGTTACAGAAGGTCATCCATTTCAAGATACAAAAGGGCGAGAAGTTTGCGCTGGAGATAACGAAGGAGGAGACGGATCTTACAGCAGACATGCTGCAGTCCGGCGCTTGGAAATCCGCGACCTTCAAACCATACAATTTCAAGGCCCTGGGTGCAGACCAGCACGCAGGAGCACTTCACCCTCTCAACAAGGTGCGGTCCGAATTCCGACAGATCTTCTTCGAGATGGGCTTCGAGGAGATGCCCACCAGCAAGTTCGTCGAGTCGGGCTTCTGGAATTTCGATGCGCTTTTTGTCCCGCAACAACATCCCGCGCGCGACCTGCAAGATACCTTCTACATCTCCGATCCCAAGCTCGCCGACCCGCCAAGAGCGTCAGGCCCGGGTGACAAAGCCGATTACAAGACCTACTGGGAGAACGTGAGGGCGGTACACGAGGGCGGCAAGTTCGGCTCGATTGGTTACAGATACCCCTGGTCAGAGGAGGAGTCGCTGAGGCTGGTTCTCCGCACACACACGACAGCCATCTCAACAGCGATGCTGCACAAGCTGGCGCAGAAGAAGGGCCCGGACGGCAGACCACCACCGGCGCGGTACTTTTCGATAGACAGAGTGTTCCGAAACGAGACGGTGGACGCGACGCACTTGGCGGAGTTCCACCAGGTCGAGGGTGTGATCGCAGACTACGGCCTGACGTTGGGCGGTCTGATGGAGTTCATGGAGATCTTCTTCAACAAGATGGGCATCACGGACCTAAAGTTCAAGCCGGCGTACAACCCGTACACGGAGCCGAGTATGGAGATCTTCAGCTACCACAAGGGCCTGAACAAGCTGGTGGAGATTGGCAACAGCGGCATGTTCCGGCCCGAGATGCTGGAGGCTATGGGGCTTCCCAAAGATCTGAGGGTGTACGGTTGGGGGCTGAGTCTGGAGAGGCCGACGATGATCAAGTACGGCATCTCGAATATCCGCGAACTGTTGGGGCACAAGGTGGATCTCAATTTCATTGGGCGGAATCCTGCCGTTCGTCTGGACAAGAACTAGAGCGTGGCATATAGAGGGACGAGATGCAGAGCAGGAGTCAGGTCCGTAAAAGCATGGGAGTTAGATGCGAGCTCGTGACAGATGCTAGACATTGCTGTCTACTTCGAATGTAACAAGTTCCCAATGTGAGGACTCAAGCCAACGATTGGTCTAGTGCGCAGCGGACCGCTGAAGCCATCGAGGAGCATACATGGTGAAGGGTCCACCTCAGCAATGTTCGAGCGAACTACTTACACGTCCTGTGATCACTTCGAAAAGCCTGTTTGTGGTGGTGCAGACACTATGCGCACGGAGTTCGATTCTCAACCTTCAAATGACCCGGACAAATCTCTGATGACGACATAGTAGACTTGTCAAATCGAAAGCTATCCATAAAAACTGCTTCTGAATTCTTGCGTCCGGGTGTTGTGAGTCACAACTTATGACCATTGATGAGTGAATTCACCATTTTCCATGGCGATCACCACACGCACAAACGCGGAGATTAAGACTGTGGTCACTTCCCCAGTCTTCAAAAAGATTAGCGAACCTAGAGAGCGCGGAAACGCCCCAGACGGTCGTCCTCCGCACTCGGCCATACTTGGGTGCCTCAGTTGCATGCGCTATATGCACCATGCAGCTGAAAGCTTCAGAATTTTCTGATTTTCTCTCTAGCGTGCCATGGAAATCATGCCCTCCGTGCCCTCCTCAAGCAAAGTTCCAAAAGGTAATGAGGAGATTAAAGGATCGAAGTCGTTGCATATATTTACAGTGAGAATTGAAGGTTGGGAGCCGGGATGAAAACTGAGGAAGATACCAAAAGCTCTCCAAAAGGATCAAAAACAAGGAAGCACTATGACAGCGAGGCTGCTGGATACGGCTTTCTATGCAGGTACCATGAAATAATAATCTTAGAAGGTCGGAGGAGGTCAAAATCGGAGCTGTTATCTTATCGTGGCTAGGGTCCCTAATAAATTCTTAGCGGGGTCTCTCACTTGTACTCATTGTTGAAGAAGAAGTATGAATCACAGCCTCGCTCTCCAACCTCTTCAGATCCAGCTGCAGCTCCAGCATTTTGTCAATTGGGCGAACAGAGGGCGGACCGGTCGACCTGACCTTCAATCGGAACATCACCGCCGTCCCTTTTGGCTGTGCGCCGTCTCTCCCACATCACGTCCAACAGCTCCTCCAGCTCCCTCTTGATGATCATGGCGCCGACCATGGCCCTTGGAGGTCGAGCTCCCACACTCCTCCGACACGGTCGCCGTGTCCCAGTCGCATCCTCCATCAGGTCCTTCACAGCAGCGCACACCAATACTGCCAGCAGATTACCCCTCCAGACCAGGCAATCTCTCCAGAAGAGGAATTTCCTCACCACCGCGCGGTGTCTCGCGACTGCGACACAGTCCGCGCCCGACCCGCAGGCCTACCTCCAGAGCGGCGTGGTCAAGCCCAAGGCGTCTGTCAACGTAAAGAAGGTGCTGGTCATTGGATCTGGTGGTCTGGCCATCGGTCAGGCCGGAGAGTTTGACTACTCAGGTTCGTCGCTACCGGCCCTCAGACGCTCTCGAGACCTGCCGGAGCGGTGACGAATGAGTCACACAACACCTTTTGCGACAGGACCCGAGTGCTGACTGGAAGGTACAATCATACAGGATCGCAAGCTCTGAAGGCATTGAAGGAGGCTGGCGTCCAGTCGGTTCTGATCAACCCAAACATCGCGACCATCCAGACGAACCACTTCATCGCGGACGAGATCTACTACCGTACGTGTGCACCTTGATGGTTTGCGACATGCTCCTCGACCCCGCCAATAAACGGCATGAGAGTGCTGTCTACCTGTCTGAGCGCAGCTGCATGGACTGCGACCATCTCTGAAGCTTCGCGACCCTTCTCGGAGCTCATTGGAGACCAATTGCTAACTCTGACCAACCTCTAGTCCCCGTCACTCCCGAATATGTCACCTACGTGATCGAGCGAGAAAGGCCTGATGGCATCTTCCTCTCCTTCGGTGGGCAGACCGCCCTGAACCTAGGTGTCCAGATGCAACGCCAGGGACTGTTTGAGAAGTACGGTGTCAAGGTTTTGGGAACCAGCGTTCGGACACTCGAGCTCAGCGAGGATCGCGACCTCTTCGCCAAAGCCCTTGAAGAAATTAACATCCCTATCGCAAAGTCTATCGCTGTCAACACTGTTGAAGAAGCCCTCGACGCCGCCAAGAACATCGGATACCCCATCATCGTCCGTGCCGCCTATGCTCTTGGTGGCCTCGGGTCTGGCTTCGCGAACAACGAGGAGGAGCTTCGAAACATGGCTGCCCGGTCATTGACGCTGTCACCTCAGATCTTGGTCGAGAAGTCTCTCAAGGGCTGGAAAGAGGTGGAATATGAGGTTGTTCGCGATGCCAACAACAACTGCATTACTGTGTGCAATATGGAGAACTTCGACCCCCTCGGCATTCACACGGGCGACTCGATCGTCGTGGCGCCCAGCCAGACACTCAGCGATGAGGAGTATCACATGCTCCGGTCAGCTGCCATCAAGATCGTTCGCCACTTGGGTGTCGTTGGCGAGTGCAACGTGCAATACTGCCTGCAGCCTGACGGTCTGGACTACAGGGTTATTGAAGTCAACGCCCGCCTCTCCCGGTCCTCTGCTCTCGCCTCCAAGGCGACTGGGTACCCGCTCGCCTATACCGCAGCAAAGATCGGACTCGGCCACAGCCTGCCTGAGCTCCCCAATGCTGTGACGAAGACGACTACTGCCAACTTCGAGCCCTCGCTGGATTATATCGTCACCAAGATTCCTCGGTGGGATCTCTCCAAGTTCCAGCACGTCAAGCGTGACATTGGCAGTTCTATGAAGTCGGTCGGCGAGGTGATGGCTATCGGGCGCACTTTTGAGGAGTCTTTCCAGAAGGCGATCCGTCAGGTCGACCCCAAGTTTGTTGGCTTCCAGGGCGACAAGTTTGCTGACCTGGACCACGAGTTGTCAAACCCGACGGACCGTCGCTGGCTGGCCGTTGGCCAAGCCTTGCTCCACGAGAACTACACCGTGGACAGGGTCCATGAGCTGACCAAGATCGACAAGTGGTTCTTGCACAAGTTGCAAAACATTGTGGATTGCACCAAGGAGCTTCAGGCAGTTGGCAGCCTCGAGGGCCTCAAGAAGGGCCTCGTCGTGAAGTCCAAGAAGATGGGTTTCTCTGACATCCAGATCGCCCATGCCGTCAACAGCACCGAGGACAAGGTCCGCGCTCTTCGTCTGCAGTACGGCGTCAGGCCATGGGTCAAGAAGATTGACACCCTTGCTGCTGAGTTCCCCGCTGACACCAACTACCTGTACACCACGTACAACGCCTCAAGCCACGACGTGACATTCGACGACCACGGCACGATTGTCATGGGCAGCGGTGTCTACCGTATTGGTAGCTCCGTCGAATTTGATTGGTGTGCCGTGAGCGCCACGCAGGCTTTAAGCAAAATGGGAAAGAAGACGGTGATGATAAATGTGAGTTGCTCTTTTCTCCTCCTTCTAGCATACATGGATACTCAATCCTGCATAATGGATGGACCGCATGTGCCGCCAGGATGGATACCGGAAATGTCGACCTAAAGTCTCCTTGGATTTCTACCCGGAAACATCTTGATTATATCTCCGACGCCTTAAGGACACTTGCTAACTGCTCAAATTCAAAACAGTTTAACCCTGAGACCTATTCTACTGATTTTGACATGGCCGACAAGCTCTACTTTGAAGAGTTGAGCTATGAGCGTGTTATGGATATCTATGAGCTCGAGGCTGCCAGCGGCGTTGTTGTTTCCGTCGGAGGACAGCTGCCCCAGAACATTGCACTCCGCCTTCAGGAGACTGGAGGCGCCAATGTCCTTGGTACTGATCCCAAGGATATCGACAAGGCCGAGGATCGTCAGAAGTTCTCTGCCATTCTCGACAGCATTGGCCTCGACCAGCCTGCGTGGAAGGAGTTGACATCCGTCGCGGAGGCTGAGAAGTTTGCTGATGAGGTCACCTACCCTGTGCTCGTCCGTCCCAGTTACGTTCTGTCCGGTGCTGCCATGACAGTCATCCGAAGCAAGGATGAGCTCAAGGAGAAGCTTGAGGCTGCCAGCAGCGTCTCGCCCGACCACCCTGTCGTCATCAGCAAGTTCATCGAGGGCGCTCAGGAGATCGACGTTGATGGTGTTGCTTCTGAAGGCAAGCTTGTCATTCACGCCATCAGCGAGCACGTTGAGCAAGCTGGCGTCCACTCTGGTGACGCGACGCTTGTCCTGCCCCCCGCCTCGCTAGACGAGAAGACCATGGAGCGCGTCAAGGAGATCGCCGAGAAGGTTGCCAAGGCCTGGAAAATCACCGGACCTTTCAACATGCAGATCATCAAGGCCGACGACCCTGAGGGCGGTCTGCCTCAACTCAAGATCATCGAGTGCAACCTCCGTGCCTCTCGGTCTTTCCCATTCGTCAGCAAGGTTCTAGGAACCAACTTCATCGACGTCGCCACCAAGGCGCTCGTCGGCGAGAACGTGCCTGCACCAACCGACTTGATGGCCGTCAAGCGCGACTATCTCGCGACTAAAGTCCCACAATTCTCATGGACTCGTCTGGCTGGCGCCGACCCGTTCCTCGGCGTCGAGATGGCCTCCACGGGTGAGATGGCCTGCTTCGGTAAGGACCTCGTCGAGGCGTACTGGACGTCGCTGCAGTCCGCCATGAACTTCCGCGTGCCCGAGCCTGGCGAGGGCCTACTGTTCGGTGGCGAGCTCAAAAAGGAGTGGCTGACTAAGATCGTCGACTACGTTTCGCCTCTCGGCTACAAGCTGTATGCTGCAGACCAGGAGGTGAAGCAGTTCCTCGAGTCCACGGCTGGAAACAAGGTGAAGGTCGAGGTTATCGAGTTTCCCAAGGAGGACAAGCGTGCGCTTCGTGAGGTGTTCCAGAAGTACGACATTCGTGGTGTCTTCAATCTTGCCAAGGCCAGGGGTAAGACGGTCATGGATGTGGACTATGTGATGCGTCGGAATGCTGTTGACTTTGGTGTCCCATTGTTCATGGAGCCTCAGGTATGTCATCCGCTTCTCGTCAATTTGTGAAAAGAATGTTAACTGACAATGACGTGACAGACCGCGATCCTCTTCGCTCAGTGTATGCACGAAAAGCTGCCCCGACCCGAGGGCATTCCACCAGAGGTCCGTCGGTGGTCCGAGTTCATCAAGGGCAAGCCTCTGTAGATCGATAGTGGCTTCCTAGCGTGTCAGGTTTAGATAAAAGAAAAGGTAAATATTTCAATGGATGAGGCTAAAATCTTGGGTCTTGTCGATGGCGTTGACGGGCTTCTTGGTGGTAACAACCACTTTGTTGGTGTGTGTGTAATTAGGCGTGGCATTCGAGCAAGAGAAAAGCAAGCAAGATACCAACTACATGGTCGTTCCATCCTTTCTTTTTTTTTTTAATTTAAAATCTCGAGGTCACTTGCATTGCGGAGGGCCGTCACGTACTTGGGTGATGAGTCTGACCGTGTTTTCCTGAGACAGACGGCTGAAATCAGTCAAGCCACACTCCTAGCCAGCCGTGATACTGATTGATCCCCATTGGATTTGAGAGAAACTCGTATTGAATTGAGATGTACTTGAGCCACAGAATAGTACTCTATATAGGTCGATGCCTACCTCAGAGAAAGAGCTTATTCCAGGAGAGGCTAGTTGCAGAGGACGTTCCAAAAACCCCTGAACAATAACCCAGAGCGGGTTATCCCAGAGGAGGTTATCCCAGAAGAAGCTATCACCAAATCTAGAGGAGTCGGTCTGTTCTGCTGCCAAGGTCGGAAATTCTAGTCTCGCAAATTCCTGCCCCTATGTCTGGTGTGGTGGCTATCGAAACTCTGCACCTTCCTCTCGCCAGCATGAAAATTGGCAAAATTTGCGGGCACATTAAAGACATCGATGTGGCTCCGAGTCTGTCGTTGTATTCTGTGCGTGTTGAGTGATACGGCCCGGACACTTGAGGTTGTGTGTTCTTAGCCAGCTTTCGTGGTCATGTCCGGATGGAGAGGACGACTTGGTGCCGTGCAACAGTCTCCACAGACCAATACAGTCATACTCGGAGTGTCAAAAGTCCAGGCATGGTCGAGATTATGGCTGGGGGAAAAGAGCCCCTGCACGACCCGAACAGCTGTTGCTATACAACAGATTCAGCCAGCCATCTAGATGGCAGGGGGTGCCATCCAGGAAGAGAGGGTCACTTCAATCAGCGAGATCGAGGCAAGAGACATCAATGACATGGCCTCACATCGTGAGAAGAAGTCCACCAACATCAGCACTACGTGAATATGGCCGAGACAGGATGACTGATGATGAATTCGTTGAGTTGCCTCCCAGATTTCTCCCAGTTTTGGGTCAATAAAACCGCCACAGCAGTGTGACCTAGAAATACACCCTCCACCGCGTTTATTGATCCCGATTTTCTCATGCTCCCGTTTCTCTTGCAACCATAATCCATCGAGCATCCCTTCACCCATCACTGGACCGGTTTAAAGTATTGATGTTGAAATGATTCCATCTTGATGTTGTTGATCTTACAGCCCCCGGCTAGCGTCGTTCCCATCAATTTTCCATGAATCACTAATATGATAAACTCGAAAAACGAGCGGTGCAACAGTTAGAGACGTGAATCGGAATCCAGACGCATCTGGGTGAGAGTGAAGTGGCGGGCGCGGCCATCAAAGTTGCAGACGGAACGTAGCGACCTCGAAAGGCCGCAGGGTGACCGGGTAGTCGCCATCACCGTTCGTCTTGAGTTCAGCCTCGCCGTCAACCTCGTCCTCCAGCACGTTGACCTTGGTTACCTTCGTGACATCGTACTTAGTACGGATGGCGGCGCGAGCACGACCGCCAAGTGACTCGTAGACCCGCACAATCACGCACTTGCCCTTGCGGACAGGCAGCTCGCCGACGGAAACATCCTCATCGTCCTCGCCGCGTTTGACGCAGTCCAAAATGACGGCTGGGTCGCCGATCAGTTGGACGGGGCTGTCGCGGCTCGTCAGGGCCGTGTTGTAGTGATGGGGCTTGCGGACCAGCTTGATCGGAGCGTTGAACTCGTAGCCGGCGCGGACGGTGACGGCGCCGAGAGGACCCTCGTGAGGCAGGATGGCGTAGCGGATCGTGTGTTCGCCCATATCGGCGTGTGCGTCGGGTGCCTTGGGGGCGCGCAGCAGAGACAGGCGCATCAGATTGCCGGCCGTGGCAAAGCCGTACTTGCTGTCGTTCAGGATGGACACACCGTAGTTTGACTCGGACAGATCGGCAAATTTGTGGTTGCAGACCTCGAACTTGGCCATATCCCAGTCGGTATTGTAGTGGGTGGGCCGCTTGACAATACCGTACTGGACCTCGTAGTTGGCCTCAGTGCTGCGGAGATCAACCGGGAACTCGACCTTGAGGAACTTGTGGGCCTCGTGCCACTGAACAATGGTCTCAATTTCAACATAGGAAGGCTGGCCCTTGAGCGAGGCACTCAGAGAAATTGTCGAGACCAGGCTGCTCTCCTCACTGATCTTGACACGGCTGGTGACAGCAACACGGTAGGGCTTGTTCTCGCTGACCTCTGTGTCGTGAACCGACAACTCCTTGCGGCTGTCTAGATGATAGACCTCCACATCCCATGCTTGCCAATAGAGTGGTTTGTCGTCAAAGATGACAAATTGGTTGGCCTTCCCGCCATTGGCAAGAACCTCACGGTCGGCCTTGCGGTCGTACACAGAGGTGATTACGCCGTTCTCGACCTTAACTTTGAGCTGCTCGTTCTGCATGGCGAAGACGCCCTTGGAGAGCTCCTGGATAGTAACAGCAGCGCTTTCCATTAGAGAGTCAACAGGCTCAAGTTCCAGGAAGGGACCCTGGCCAGACGCAATGGCAACTTCGTCGTCAGAGATGTTGACGAGCTGCTTGCGAGGCCAGAACAGCGCATTCAACACAGCACCATCCTGCACTGTCGTGTTCTCGACATTGGGGCAGCCAAGCGCCGCAGATGCCTCGGCAATTAGTTCGTCGCCAATGGTAAAGACCTTGTCATAAAGCTGTTGCATGTTCAGCTTGACGTTCCAGGGGCCTGCTGATTTGGAAAGAGCTTTCAAGAAGTTGTTGATCCTCACCTTGTCCGAATCATCATAACACATCTCAATGCAGCTACCGGGCAGGCAGTCGTGGAACTGGCAGAGGAGAACGTCTTCCCACATTTCGTCGATCTTCGCCTTGGGGTACTTGTAGTCAGCGTGCTGAATGGAAGCAACGGTGGCGTACAGCTCCACGGCTCTCAGCAGGAACTCAGCCGAACGGTTGTTACGCTTGTTGTTGGCCTGTGTAGTGTAGGTGCCGCGGTGCAGCTCAAAATAGAGCTCGCCAAACCAAGTGACAAGTTTGTGGGACTTGGTCATCAGCTGGTCGAAGAAGTCATCGACAGTCTTGCCCATATGGATGCGGGGCACAGCGGCGGTACCTGTCGTGTCAGCCATGCCTCGACAGCGTCGAAGCTTCTCAATGTGCTCAGCAAGGGGGCCACCACCACCGTCACCCTTGCCGAAGACAAGAAGGGACGTATGGTCCTGATCCATGGACTTGTGTCTGGATATGCTACGCTTCACATCACCATAGTGCGCGTCAGACGTGTATGTCTCCGCGGGTGGCATGTGGCAGATGACCTGCGAACCGTCGAGGGCAACCCAGTTGAACGTTGTGTGCGGGAAATTGTTGATGTTGTTCCAGCTCAGCTTCTGGGTAAGAAAGCGGTCCATGCCCGCCAGTCTGCATAGCTGAGGAAGCTGTGCAGAATAGCCAAAGGTGTCCGGCAGCCAGAAGGTCTTGGAGCGCTCTCCAAAGTTGGCCTCGAAGAAGCGCTGGCCGTACAGGAACTGGCGCACAAGTGACTCTCCGCTCGGCATATTAGTGTCGTGCTCTACCCAGCTGCCTCCGATGGGATGGAACTGTCCAGACTTGACCTTCTCCTTGACCCGGTCGAAGGCGTACGGGTAGTAGTGCTTGAGCCACTTGAACTGTTGGGCCTGGGAGCAGGCAAAGTTCAGCTCCGGGTACTGCTCCATGAGGTTGCACTGGTTCGTCCATGATCGCGCGACCTTGCGCTTGGTCTCGTCCCAGGGCCAGAGCCAGCAGGTGTCAATATGGCAGTGGCCAATGCCGTAGACCGTTGGCTTTTCACCATTGTCGTAGACCTTGGCAGAATCGACGTTGCCAATGTACTCTCTGGCAATCTCTCTAGCCTTTAGAACAGAATCCTTGTCTTTCACGATCAGGGCTTCAATCATGCGGTTGATTGTGTTTAGGGCCGTGTGCTGCTCCAAACCGTCCTTGGGAAGCTCCCTTGCAGCGTCCCCAATGATCCACATGTCGATGTAGAGCTGGCGGGCTTGCAGGTTGACGGCAACGATTTCCGCCTTCTTCAGGCTGTACTGCTTGTCGGGATTCGGAGGCTCAATTCCAGCGCCATTGCCAAACATCTCGTTGCAGGCCACCTCGATGTAGAACGTGTGTTCTTTTCCATCCCGGAATGCGTGGGGAATAATCCACTCCGGCCGGTCACTTGCACTGAAACCCTGGATGGGATTTCCATCTTCGGTCCAGACCATGCCTTCGTTGCCTGCATCCCAGTGAAATTCGAGGTGCTCACTATCTTGAAGCTCCTTCGGCACCGTAAGCCGTACCCTGACCCAGTGGGTAGACCACGCAGGTCCGAAGATAGCGCCGACCTGGATGCGGTCGGTGAATTCGTGCGACACAGCGTCGCCGAAGGTGGGACGGTCCTGTTCAGGGGCCTTCCATCGATCAAGAATGACGTGAGGCTCGCCTGTGACCACGCCATCATGGAGCAGTCTGTTTCCGAACACATTAGTATCGGGCGCTTCTGGCAAGGACCAAGTATAGAAGAGAAATACGTACGCTTGGAGGTTGTACTCCTGGTAAGGTCCGGGCTTATACGTTCCCTCGATTCGGTCAAGGTACAGCTTCTGGAACATCTTGGCAATTGGCTTCTGGACCAGGACTGGATAGTCGGCCTTTGGCTTGGTAAGCCGGGACATGTCACGCTCGCCACCCATCTTGTCTTTATTCTCGGCGAGAACAGTGGCAGCCGGAGTGGCGAGAGATTGGGCGTTCTGCGCAATGGAAGACTTGAGAGCTTCCTCAAGATGCGGGGCTGGACAATCCTTGGTCGTGGAGAGCTTTTGCTTCTTCCGGGGGTGATCGTTCTCGTTCGAACTCGTAGGGACCGCGCCAGCAAGGTCGGAGGGGCCAGGCGAGTCACTCGCGCCGGCGAATGAATCAGTTGGAGGACTATAAGGAAAGAAGAGTTAGTGGGCAAGGTTGGTGCAACAGCTAGCTGAAGCGATAGTGATGTCTATGGGTTAAGGATGGCGTCGAACAAAAGCAGTGCTCGAACAGTGGTGATGATGTTTGTTATGATTGGGGATGGGGTGTTCGTCAGGGAATCGGAGACGAGGACTCGAGGTGAGGAGCTGCTGCATGCAGCGACCCGCGGCAACGGGAGCTACTGTCAATACTGAGGCAATGAAGTAACGGGTGCCCCACAGGAGCTTTGTAGCCACCCAGTCGGGCATCTGACCGACGAAACGGGTGTCTGGATTGACCAACCGTCGTCCTGGATCAGCGGTGACAAGGGGGAAGCCACCTGCGGGGTTTCGTCCGAGAGCACGACAGGGGGCTGTGGCACAGAAGGACAACACCGTACCGTGCCGTGCAGTAGGTAGTCAGTCTGCCTGTCTGCCACTTTGACGGCGGCAATAAACGGGAGGTGCAAATGCTTGGGGAACGAGGCTCGAAGGAATGCGATGCGTTGCGTATGAGCTTGATGATGTGCAATGAGGATTTATACGTAGCTGCGTTTCGGAAAGCAACCAGGGGTCTCTGTTCTCGAGCAACAGAATACTTTGAAAACAGGAACGTATGCGTAGGAAAAAGCGCGTCCAACGTACCTCATCTTGTTCGTATTCACGCTGATCTTCGTGTCTGTTAACTGGTCGCTCGCCCCTCATGAAGCTTCCAGCCTGCAAGGAGGAAGTGGACGTTGCAATCGTGATTGATGCAAGCAGACGATAGACGGACGGTCTGCCACGGGTCAGTCGATTGAGCGTCAGAGAAGAGAAACAAAAATGGTCGTTTTCGAAAGATGGAGGTGGAACATGCTATTGGGAACTAGACGTGGACAGCTAAAAAAAAATAAAAAAAAAGGTCCCAACCAAAGCAAGGAGTGGATCTCGCAGGAGAAGAATTTGGCAGTCGGTCGATGGGAGAGTGATGCTGTCGAGGTGCGAACAACTGAAGGACTGTTCCGGAACTGAAAAAGGCTGTCAGATCGTCCTGAAAGAAGGTACCGGAAGCAGGTGGGGGGTTGCTATTGCCCAGCAGAAGTGCACAAGCCCTGAGACTGGTCGAACACGAGGTAAGCGGGAGAAACGATGTTGCAGAGTGTGACGAGTCTCCGGGGCAAGTGAAGAGAGGTGGGATCACGTCCCGGAAGAGGGTGTCGGAGGATGGCAGAGAAAATAGGTCTGCTGGCGAGATCTTGCCCAATCCCAGGACTGAAGATGACACCGGGAGGGAAAAGGTGTCGTGAACTGGCAAAGAAGAATAGATCTGCTCGGGGAGCTTTGTCCAACTTTATGCTCCAAGGTGAGGTCCCAGGATAATAGGAGCTGATTGAGTTGTATGAACGGGGATATTGAGACGACAACGGCAGGTAATTTTGTGGCCACAAAGTTTCTGCAGTTCATCAACTGCGCGATGACATTGTCCCTGGGCTCAGGGATAAGATGGCAGAGGCAAGTATTACCATCACATTATCGTGACTTCCCTTTTCATCAAGCACGCCTTCTGCAGCTTATAACTCGACGGCCTAAGCATCAGGCATCCAATGTGTGCTTGACCATTTGGAAGCTGAAGTGGGCAAGCAGTATCGGATGTCATGCCAGTTGGCTCAGATGGGCATCGTCGACAAGGCCACAAGAAAAATGTCCTCAAAGGTGAATGATGTAGGTCATAGCAAAGGGCTGAGATGCAGTGTCTCGACGACGCCGGGTTCACTCCAAACCGATACCAGCGCTGTCAGGCAGACCTCAAAAGCGTCAGCAATAATATTTTGCGGCATGCCCAGGGGTGCACTTACTTGACATAGCTTTTGACATTCCTTGTGTATTGTAGATGTGTCTCTCTAAGAAGTTGTGATTGCGGCAGCAATATTGGGCCACTGTCCATAATCTCAGTGGGAAGGTTTCATGAATATCATGGCATGACCTCTTTGTAGTCGCAGACAAGCTTCACAAGTTGTGGCATCACAGTCAATGAACCTGCAACCTTTTGCAAATACAACATGACCCACAAAGAATTTGCATAACACAAGCAAACTTCATGATATTTGTACTTGAAAAGACTGTGCCGGAACAGCGATACGCCCTCGTTCTCTACCGGTTCTTGGCTCTCTTGCGGGCCGCCTTCTCTTTCTCGTAGAGATTGCTCTGGTGGCCTTCCTCTCCTTGGATCTCGGAAACCAGCCGGTTGTACTTCTTCTCGTATGCTGCGTCCTTCTCCTTCTTGATGCGCAGCTTCTCGCGTGCAAGGAAGTTGGCGTCCTTGCGCAGCTCGCGCATCGCACCCTTGCGCTCCTTCTTGTGCTCCGCCTTGAGCTTGGCCAGCTCCGCGCGTTCCCGATCCGGATCGTAGTGCTTGTCCGGATCAAAGTCGTCCTCGAACTTGGGTATGTAAGTCTTGATGGCCAGGGGCCGGTGGTGGTGCAGCTCCAAGGGACGTCGAGAAAGCGTGGCAACCTTCAGTGCCCGGGCCAAGTGGGCAGACGTCCGTTCGGCCTCCTGGAGCAGAGCGTCGGGGAGATGTTGTCGATTGGCCTTGGAGGTGAGATGCTTCAAGACTTTGGCGGCGGGCTCGAAGGTTTCATATAAGGCTGCCTTCCCTGTCCAGGTTTCGGCCGCGGCTTGTAGGATTGAGATGTTGGCATTTAGGAGCGCGATCTGCAACGACTTGGCTGAAGCGCTGGAGTTGTCTTCATTCGCAGCTGAACAATCATCACTCTTCAACTTGCGAATTGCAACCTCCTTCCCATTTACGGCCCTTATGACAGCTGTTGGTTCGTGGACAGGGAAAAACCCAAGACTTGCCCGAGCCTGCACGGGTGCCAAAGCACAGATAGCGTTCAGAGTGAAGTTCATTACTTCTGGCACGTAGCGCCTGGCTAGCTTTTGGTACTGGACGGCCAAGGTGGACAGGTATGTTCCCGTCGCATAGTCTGCGAGGCACTCCGGAACCTTCTGGCCCAGAAATCGTCCCATGGATAACATAGCCGGCGTAACAACCTGATGAAAGTGGTCGGAAGTTGGGAAGATAGAACCAATGGCGGTCAGGACGTACAAGTCCCCGATGTTGAGAGCCAAAGGTCGCGCTCGCTCCATCTCTTCCACATGTGAGCGAAACTCCTTGGCAATCTCAATAGGAAACATCTTCGCCAGTGAGTGTACGTGTCGGATGAGCATCTCTAGGACTGAATAGGAACTGTCGCTAGAGACCTTTTCCATATAAGCAATATGCTGTACCAGAACTCTTGAGAAATTACCCAGCTTTTCCTTGTTGGTGCTCAGGAGCTTGGGGTGATACAACGCTCGTATGCGCTGGATCACCGTCGGGACTTTGGGGAGCGGAATGTTCTCAATGACTGCCAAGAACTCAGGGTGATTCTGCGGGCATGGGAAAGTGTAAGGAAGCCCATCCTCGGTCTGGGCGCCGTCTTGTCCTGTCCTGGCCTCGCTGAAAATGGCATCCTTGGTTTCGCTTTCCGTAAGTAGACCTTTCGTGAATTCGTCATCTTCATCCTCGTCAACTTCTGCAGCTCCGTCGTCGTCGCTCTCGTCGGAATCATTGGAAGCATCGTCGTCGTCGGCATCCTCCAAATCCGATCCACTCGCGACTAGGTCGTCGTCAATAATGAAGTCGTCTTCGTCGTCAAAACCAAGCTCGGTTGCAGTCGGCCGCATCTTGATGCCCTTGCCGAGACCAAATTCCACGTCTGCGTCGTGTTCCCGAATGATTTTTGCGGCTGGGCTCTTGCTGTTCCTCTCCTCGTCTGACTCGTCGCCGTCGTCTTCTTCTTCTTCTTCCTCCTCCACCTCTGAGTCACTCACTTCCTCGCCTCTCATGCGTCTGAGTCTCTTCTCCTCAAGCTCACGGAGACGATTCGATTGCTCCTCGGCGATTTGTTCCTCAGTCTTCGTTCTCATGGTGGGTTTTGCGCGCTTGTCCGCCACCATCTTTTTGACGGCTAGGTCGTAGTCCTTCTCGAATGCATTCTTGTCAACACCTGGGATTGCCAGCGATTTGGGGATATCCTGATTCTCGCCGTTTCGCAACTTGTCTGGCTCATTCCGATGCTTCCCCATGAGGAGCTTCCGTATGTCCGCTGTTTCCTTGTCCAGTTGCAGCCGCAAGCCCTCGTCGTCTTCTTTGGCCGCTTGCCTTTCGTATTTGTGCATTTTTGACTTGGCGATGACCTCTTCCATGACCTCCTTCTTGGTCTTCTTCCTCTCGGGCTCCTCCTGGTCGCCATCTTCGTTGGAAGCAACCTGATCTCGTAACCGCTTCAGGCGCTTCCTGTTGTGCTCTTCCAGATCTGACATGTCGGATCCGTCGTCTGAGAACTCCTCGTCGAAGTCGTCCATGAGCTCACCATCCTCGCCAAAGGTCAGCGACTTGCCCGCATGCGTTAGGCTGATCCCCTGCGCAGCGTCGTCGTCGTCTTCCAGGTCGAACATGGAGGACTTCTTGTGTGCTTTTTGCTTCTCCATGGCGAACCGCTGGGCCGCGGCTGTCTCGGGAGTCATGCTCGGGTCGCCCTCGCCGAACCGTCTGTCGAAGATACCACCGACTCTGTTCCGCCTCTGCATCTCAACCAAGAGCGTCTCTTTTCGTCTCTCCTCGCCCAGCGCCTTGGCCATTCCCGGACGACCGAGAATTCCCTTCTTATTCTCGGGTTTGTTGGTCGTAACCTCGAATTTTGGGCCTCGGGAATTTGTCTTGAACTGAAAGGGGTTGAATTGCTCGCGGATGTTCTCGAGAGCGGCGCCGCGCTGGAGGCGCTTGTCGTTCCGGCCTCGCTCATCCTTGGCGTTCTTCTTTTTCTGCTTCTTCGATTGTTGGGGGCCCACGATGCCCTGCTCTCGCAAGGAGGCTTTGAGCCTCTTGAGCTGAGACGCAGGCATGTTGACGGTGGTTGTGTGGGGGGGGAGGGAAGTTGCCTCAGTCCGGAAGGCGCATGGTGTGGGGTGTATGTCTGGTCGGGCACGGAGGTCGAGTTTTCAGAAGCTGGGGAAGGCGCTGGGTTTATCGATAGCAGAAAAACTTTGGCGGTCAGTAAGCACCAACGGCAGAATTTAGAGTGCTACTTGGGCGGTAGACCCTGGCAACATTGCTCCTTATCCCTGCTGCAGCCGGCTCAACCGTCTACGACACAGCATTACCATGTACGCCGGAGCATGAATCCCAACGATCCTTCCCCTCTGCAACCAGCTTCATTGCTGGCGCAAAAGCACGCGCGCCCACAATGTCCCTCCTCCTCAGCCACGTGCGCGAAGAGCGCATGATCATCGTGGGTCTAGCATTCGGCGTCGCGAGCGCGGTCTGCTTGATGCACGCGGCCCTCACACGACTGCGCGACGACGCCGAGGTCAAGCAGCAGCAGCCGGCGACGCAGTACATCACGCAGGACACCGAAGACTCGCTCAAGTCGAACACCCTGGACACGCTGCTGGGCCACTACAACTACGCCATCCGAGAGATAGCAAGTAAGATTGTTACCGACAGGGCTGTCAACGACAATGAGTCGATCGAATATCTTCTCTGGGGCATCACCCGGCCTGACTACGATGAGCGCTTGAAGTGCCTGCGCACTCTGGCCTACATCACGGATCCTCGTACGAATGCCCCTTCATTCAGTGGGTGACGAATCCGATTGTATGGATGGGGGCTGCCAGGATGGTCTGTTCCCTGCCGGGCTCCTGGCGAGCCTTCATTCATATGATCCATTCTGTCACTTAAATCGGTTGATCTCATGATCGTGGTCGCAGCTAACCAAGTGCTCAGAAACCGTACCAAAGTTCAACACTCCACGCGCATATGGCGCCTTCGTGCGATCGCTGGAGTACTGTATCGCTGACCGAGCCCCACTCGACAAGCTCGACGACAAGAATTTCGACGAATATGGACTGCGTGACATGGCCGAGAAGCTATGTCTCATGTTCCTCACGCAGCTCATGCAGAAGTACGGACCCGAGCAGGTCATCCTTGCTGGCTTCGTGGAGAAGTGGCTCGCGAAGCAGAACTGGGGCGATTCGCTCGAGGAGAGGGAGCATAACTTTTTTCAATACCTTTACAAGCAGAACCGAATCGTCGAGATCATCCAAAAGATCCAACAGTGCCCCATGGGCCGCGAAGCACTTCACAAGGCTCGGTTGATGCCCAAGAGTATTTCCGAGAGTTTTGGTGTGTTCGCGACCATCCACATCGAGTCGGAGATCATCGATAATGACCGTGCTGAACCAACGCCAAGGAATATGGAGCAGAGCCCTGAGGAACAGAGGTTACGACATCGCCATCGGGAGGCCATGGTCCTTAATGATGGAACGCGACCATTGGGTCGATCTGACATAATTGAGAGGGAACACGATACGCCACCACCTTGAAGCAACAATGGGTTTCAAGGCTTTATCCGCTACACAACCTACGAAGTATCTGGGCTGAGTGTGTCCCCAATTAGGTTTAGGCTGTCGAGTCTGGAGACTCGAGCTGATGATGATCCATCACGACTTACCGGAAGGCTCGTCATCGCTGATGACGAACCCTTCTCGAGGTACATCTCGCGATGCGAATGAGCGTCCAGAAGGGGACGTAGCCATGTGTCTGGATCCAAAGCTTCATCGCGGGACCGTATGCGACATATGTGGCTGCAATGAATGCATCGGACTCGAGCTATCAGAGAGGGTGATAGCAGTTAGGAATCAGCAATAAGAGCACCTCGGAGTGACGAAAGTTCGGGTCTTGGAAGTTGTGCTCATCTACAAATGACTGCCTGCGAAATCGTGAGTCTACGCCCTGAACTGAGTGCCTTTGAGACGCGAAATGTGAGCGTAGTCACAGGGCCTGGCTCGCGTTCAATTGTCAATGACTGGACGAATCTTGCCAGTGGAAAAGCCTCGTCTATAGATTCGCAAGTCGGTAGGAACTAGATTCAGAACGGCACGTAACGCACAAGGAAATTGGGAAGGAACCATTGTCTTGTTAAACTAACGAGCCCCGACGCTCCAACGCACCATATGTTTGGGCATGAAGACTCTTCTCAAAAATGTGGCCGACCATAAGCCAGCACTAGACGCTGAGTCTATGGTGCCCTCGCAGTAGCATGATGGTAATTAACATTGTGGTTTGAAACTTCACGCTGACTTCCTTACGAAGAGCAGTCTTCCATCACCGTCCTCCACGAAATGGGCCTCCATCTTTTCAGCCAAATGCTCTATAGCACCTTGGCCTCTCTGCCGGGCCAGGGAAGTGAGATCATGCTCGCTCCAGCCTTCCAGCCGATGCGCAAGAAACGCCATCAGCGACGTCTTGAGCAGCGGCTGCCCACGTGTGAGGAACATTGTGACTCCCAATAGCATGGATGTGAGCAAAGTCTCGACGAGTGGGATGATAAGCCACGGCCAGGTGACTCTGATGTACGTCTCGTCGATGTAGACTGCGCCCAGGAAAGTCGTTGCGTTGCTGTTGTCGCCCGGGTCGATACTTCGAATCTGGTTCGTCAGCGCCTGCGCCAGGTTGGTCGTCATAGCTTCGATGTCGGTCGTGTACAGGAAGCTGGCCAGATCTAGCGAGTCATCATTGCTGTCCGTTGTACCCGCATGAGGATATTGGTCGACAATACTTCGCGTTAGCAGCGTGGCAATGTACGGGAGCAAGGCGTTGTCAGCAGTACTGGAGATGGTGTATAAAGCACCTGTGCTTGGCGATCTGTATATCTGATAGCATGGCATTTCGGAACATGAAGATGCACTCGCGCCCCCGCCCTGCAACCTCTCAGCCGTAAACGCCGGCTGCTCAACTCCTTGTGTAGTGACTGTCAAGGCCTGGTATGTCTGAGCACACCAATACCACTCGCTAAAGAAGGATTGTGTCCGGGGAGGTATGAATTTGGCACTGAGGTTCGAGGAATACTCTGCGTCTATCGGGTTCACAGTTCTGACGGTGTATATCGAAGCTGCACTAAATCCAGAGCCAAAGCCATCGCTTCGAAGTATTGACGAACCTGGTACAAGAGGGCTCTCCCCTTCTTGCCAAGCGAAAGACACGTTCATGTCAAACTGCTGCTGGCCGTCGGGATGAAAGTGGTAATCACATTCGAGTCCGAGCTGCATGCTCCCGGTGCAGTTGACATCTGCTGTGTCCGTGACGTTCTGGTAATTGCTGCAAATACCTAGAGTCGTGAAGACGTCCCAAGAGCAGCGATCACCGGGACAAGAGTGCGCCGGCTGAAAGACGGATCCGGAGAGACCATCGATGATGGAGGACTGTAAGGCGAAAAGGTCCGGATTCCAGATGGTTGCCGGCCCATGTTCTATGCGCTCCAAATAGTATGAGCAATGTCCGCAACAGAGGGCAAGAAAGGACGGACAAAAGATAGCTTAAACTTCTTGTCTCCCGCAATGGGGAGCGAGTGGGGGCCCGGGGGGGGGGGGCTTACGGGACGTCGAATAATTCGTGTCTGTTAGGTAAGCTTTTGACTCGTATTGAGTAGCTATACCAATATTGGCACTGACATTGTTTACTTTGGTTTGCTGGACTGGGAAGTTCAGGATTTGCTGTGTACTCGGATCAAAACCAAGAGCGATGAGCGAGATCACAGCAAGTCCACCCGCGACCAGAGCCTTGTTACGGAGTTTGAGGATGACCATGAGGGATCCCCAGGGACCCCGACTGGCCTCGTCGAAGTATTGAAGATGGCTCAGCTTTTGCGCCCTCTGTCGGAAGTGGCGCCACTTCAACTCGCTGATACAACTGGCAATGGGGACCATCATTGCTGAGTGCCCCACGGTGGCGAAGACGGAGATGAGAGAGTTCGGCTGTATCCAGAGAGGCCAGCTGGCGAGGGGAGTGTCGTCGAACTTCATCAAAACGACCATAATCAGTGCCACGGAGATGATGCTGAGTAGCGACGATCCGATCTCCCACCACCACCACCACTCGTGGTGCCTCTTGACCTTGACGCGCTTGTTCTTCGAGAGCAGTTTACCTTTGGCGGGTGAGCCAGACAGCGATGAAGAAGTTGGAATTGGCACAGATCGAGGCTGAAGAAACCGGAGCTCGGCAGGCTGGCTGTTGCGAGAGGTGTTGGAAACAGCCGCGACGTTGTGATGCGGGCAGGCATGAGACGAGGGCATGCGTAGACGCTGGGCTCCCTGCAGTTGATCTCCGCTGCTCAGCAAGCTCTGCCGACTATCTCTCGGATAAGGGGCACCAAGGGGCGTGTGTGCCGATCGAGTGCCCGTGCTGGGGTCGTCGTCAATGATGAGAGAGTCCCGAGGGAGATCCGACACCGACACCGACTTCTCGGAGTCGGATGGATACAGCGGGTATGGAGCATTCATCCGAGAGAATGTCAAAGACGGTTTCCAGTGAGACTGGTAGAGCTAGATGGTTGGAGGAGGAGCTTGATGTGATTCCACACCATACCGATGCCCTGACGACCGTGAGCTTGAGCAAGACCTTCATATATGAAGAAGCACAACTCCAACATGATCTTCTGAACTTTGGCAGTGTGTGCTGACAGGACCCCACGGCGCACTCTGAGACGACCTTGTGTCGTGCTGTCATAGATTGCAGGCGCACCAGTGTGCACAGCAGAAGCCCAGGCGCTGGACGAGAAGCGATGATGTGCCTCGCACTTCGTCTCAGCCTAGCTATGTCTCCCGGTTTTAATCCAGGTAAGGTTGTGTCCTCTCGCTGGCCTCCGCTGGGGCCGGCTGCGGCCAACGCCACACGAAGTTCAGGGCATGATCTCAACGATGGCCACCAGTCCACTGAACCAGCCTCTTGGGCGCCGTTGCGAAAACACATATGGATGGTGATCAATGGCTCTCGAGGTTGTGGGGGCGAAGAGAATCATGGCCAACGGCTTCAAAGAAAGATGCTGCACTGCAGCTCAGCTTGTCTCAAGATCGATCGCCTGAATCTTCCCAGACTTCAGCATTGGCGAGTCAACCTCACCATGCTCGGGTATCCTCAATTCATTGTACGGAGTTGACACCGGTCCTGGACCCTTGATGGTCTGATGAGCCGCATGAAGACTCGTGCAAAGTGCAGTTTTGCCTCGGCTGGTACACACTTGTGTGTTCGAGGACAACGAACGTTCCCCTTTGTCGCAAGCTTAAGGATCGCCCCTCGTCACTCTTCTCGACCTTTCTCAACTGCTGTGAGCTTGATGTCGCGCTTCCGTCAGAGAGGTCGCAAGTTTTGTGCTCTGCACAAAGTGAGCATTGCCGCTCATCATCGGCATTGAGATTGGGTGGCCGAGGATCCAGAAAGGCTAATTGGCGTCATGTCCGAACGCATGAAAATTGACGAGATTCCTGAGTATCGGTAAACAGAGCAAGAGCGCAAATACGAACGGCGGAATGACTGAGTCTAGACAGAGTATTGCCAATACGCGCAAGTGAAAGGTCGTGGGGAAGTTTCCGGACGGTGAAGCACCAGACATCAAGTCGCGGAGTTGCCCCACATTCATGTGTTAGCTGTGCCCAAGACGTTGATTGATCTGGCAGTCTGCAAAGTTCATGGGCCCACGCACTATCTACTATGGTACAGTTATGGAATGTACTCGACAAAGTACCTGGTAGCGCGGGCTGGCAGGGGCCAGGGGCTGTGGGGTCAGAAGGGGTGTTCCTGCATGAGGATTTTACCTTTAGCGCCCGTCGAACCGTTGAAGCTGTCAGTCTAAACCAACGGTCCGCCAACCTTGCGCCCGACTTGAGATGACAGCCCGAGTCTGCCAAACGAATTGAGTTCGTGAACCAACTACCACAACGCCATGAGGGAGATTTTCACTCAGCAGTCTCCGGTTTTCCGATGCAGTCGCATTTGGCAATACAACGACGGCGCATTCGCGTCCTCCGTGATTCCGCGAACCCAGCCATACAAGGCGAGCCTTGTGGTTGCATTGTCTCTGCAACCCAATAAGAGGTCTCGCTGGGGTGTCAGGGTGTCTGGATATATTGGCAGTTCATCTCGTCTCTGGCCCGCGCGCGGTTCGTGATCTCGGGAGATCTGTCCAGAGACAAATGATGCCTAGTGGTGTCCCGGTACCGTGTACTGTGTAATAGCAGGTCATATGCCGTGTGTGCTACGGAGACAAGTCTGCTACATACTTTGTTATAGGAGAAATACTCGGCAATGCAGTACCTAGTCACTTGGTCCAAAACCCCTTTTACTATTGGTAGGCTGGCGGGAGAACATGGCCGAGCACGGGCCGAGCAAGAATACCTATCCCAGCAGACGGATATGCGGTGAATCTGCGGATGAACAATGTCGCTTTTCTCAGCTCACGCTCGACGATGTTGCTCGCCTTGCTCGCCTGGTTGACCCGCGAGAGGAAGGAGAAGTAACCGGGGAATCGCGCATGCACAACCACAGAAAAACAGCAACGGCAACAGAAACATGAGCCGTGTTCCGAGCCGCAGTGTCGCCTGCATTGTTGGTTCAATTACCTTGGTGTTTCCAGTCTCTGCAGATCAGCCATTGATCGACAAGGCGGCAGCGCAAGCATGCACATGGCGCTACTCTCTGTATACGGAATAGTCTGTGGCCGGGGGGGATCGGCCGGCCTGTCACTCTGTCACCTCACTGTGGGCACTGATGCAACGCTCTTGGGACCAGTCTGTGTGTTTCTCCCGTGTCTCCTCGCGCGGCGCGTGCGAGTCCAGCCCGCGGCGAGGCCAGCGTTGGCCCCGCGAGAGTTTGGTTGACGTCTTGATTACCTTGTGCGTGCTAGCAGTACTGTAGTACCAGAGTGTGGTACATAGCTACTTGCGTGCCTGTACGCAGCGGGGTGTCCATGCCGTGTGCTGTCTGCAATAGAGTCGAGTCGATATTTACTGTGGTAGATCATCTCTAATAAGACCAGCTCCCCTCCCCCCTTTACATTCCTCAACAACGCGGTCTCAGACTGTCTCGTGGCTCTCGTCGCTGCCTCTCTGGTGATCCTTATTCCCCCCCGCACGTGCTCTCCTTTCGTATATTGAGGCTGTTCCAGCATATCCTCTGCCAAGTAATTTGCCTTTCTCCCGATCCTCTCGACATACTACCAAATCCCCGACAGGACATCTCCGACCTTGCGCTACGGACGACGCGACACAATTGACGATATTATCTGTGCTCACTGCTACCTCCACCATCGCCGCCAGCTCGAGACCCGACACCGACAGACCTGTAAAGACAGGCAAGCGGCCAGGCAGACATTGGAAGACAAGACAGACCCTGGACACGGACCGTGTGCGACCCGGAAGGTTGCCTTCCCGGGACCCCGCTAGAAACAAATCCCAAAACTTCGTATTGGATCGTCACAGGGAAATAAAGTCAACAAAGAAAATCTCAGGCCAACTGGGGCACACCTGGGGCACACCTGGGGCACGTTGACAAGCTGAATCGCTAGGCTGGAGAAGCCAGCTGTTGGCTGAGACGCGCCCATTCATTCGACAGACACCAGAGTTGAGTAGTTCCGGTGTCACTTTGCCGCTGGAGAAGCCGGGGTTACAGTAGCCGCAGCCTCTGAGACCCGCGGTGCATCACCCACCGGCGGATCTCATTCGGCACCCACAGTCGCTGTGCGCTGGGCTGGTAAACAATGAAATCCCAGGTCGCGACAGGGGCCCGTATGCAACTTTCCGCCCGCCGGTCGTCATGACTTCCTTCACGCAGATGGCCGCGCCCCCCCCTACCTCGTCCCTCCCCGCCATCCCTCAACCTCAACCTCATCACCAGCCGAGACCCTCCCCCGCGACACCACGAACTCTCCGCAGACCGACCGGGCGCAAGACTTTAGGTCCAGGACGAATCCTCACAGCCTCGACCCCTAATCTGCGGGCCGCAAACGCTAACGCAGACGCCCCCAAGCCCGTCGCGGGCCCCATTCCCTTACTGCTGCAGCGCAGGGTCTCCCAGGCGGCCGCCCTCACGCCCAACTCCCTCGCCGCCATTCCAGATGCCTCGGAGAGCTACGCCCTTGCCACCCTGAACGGCTCCTCCCCGAGCAGCAGCAAGATGGCGCCCTCGCCCTTGACCCCCAAGGCGGGCGCCCCGTTTGGCGCCGACCTCGCGGTGGGAGACACGGTCGACGTGCCTGGTGACATGCAAGGAACAGTGCGCTTCGTCGGTACCATCCCAGGCAAGAAGGGCACTTTTGCTGGTGTCGAGTTGCGTCCCGACTTTGCGCCCCGCGGCAAGAACAACGGTGATGTCGATGGGTATGTTGCCCCGCGTGTCTTATGATTTCTTTAATCTATATTTTTTCCTTTTTCCTTCTCTTTTTGATGTGATATCTGGCAGTGTCCTTGCGCCAACACCGTTTGCTAACGCGCCTCACTCCTTAGTGTGTCCTATTTTACCACGAGTATACCAGGCGCAGGCATATTTCTTCCGCTCAGCAAGGCCGTCAAACGCTACTCTGCCCCGAACTCCACGACGAGCTCCTTTCCCATGACTCCAGCCTCTTCGAAGGGTCTGAAAGCCGGCACGCAAAATTCCACAAACTTCACGCCGCCCACAGCAGCTATGGCGCAACTCGGCAAGTCGGTAGGACCGGCAGGTCGCGCACCAAGTCCGGGGGTCAAGAAACCAAGACCTTCACTGGCCCGACCAGAGTCACCGACGCGCAAACTCCAGTTGAACCCGGGCGCACGGCCAAGCATCGGCACACCCGCAAAGGCTACGCCACGATTCGCCGGAAGTCCTACGCAGAGTAAATTCTCCCAAAGTGCCCGAGGCCCAGCGACGCCAGGGGATCCCAACAAGAGGGGCCTGCAGCCGAATCGCAGTATAGGACCACGTAGTAACTCTGCGCTATCCGGACAGTCTGGAGGCTATGGCGGGGACGAAGACTACACAACTACGGGCAACGGCATTGCGGGGCCCAGGGACGCATACAGGCCAGGCTCGGCGCTAAAGCGAGGCCCATCGCGCCAGGCGACGACCCAGGACGAAGAGATTGAGAGGTTGCGCGCCGAGGTGACAGGCCGCGACAAGCAGCTGAAGGAACAGGCAGCGACACTGACGGAGATGGAGAACAGTCTCTTAGAAGTACAGAGCCTCCTAGAACATGCCGAGTTACCCGCCCCTTCCCAGAGAGGGAACCTCGACAAGGACACGGCGCAGCTGCGGGCGCTTGTACAGGAGAAGAACGAAAAGATCGCGATGCTCACGGCCGAGTTCGACGCGCACAGAGCCGACTTCAGGAGCACTATCGATACGCTGGAGTTGGCCAGCTCCGAGACCGAGAGGGTCTACGAGAAGCGCATCGAGGAGCTCATGCAGGATATACATTCCATTTCCGAGCGGGAAAGCGACGTGGATGCGGTCGCGACACAGCTCAAGCAGCTCGAAGAGCTGGTGCAGGAGTTGGAGGAGGGCCTAGAGGATGCCAGGAGAGGCGAGGCAGAGGCTCGTGGCGAAGTTGAGTTTTTGAGAGGCGAAGTTGAGAGAACACGCGCAGAGCTCAGAAGAGAGCGCGAGAAGGCAGCTGCCGGGACCAACGGCATGAATGGAGCGACCAACGGCGACCAGTCTGCGGTGTATAAGGAGCTGGAGCAGAAGGAGGATGAGATCAGAGGCCTCAAGGCAATTATCCACTCCCTCAGCAGAGACTCTGTACCTGGCGAACACGAGCGGCCGCTTGCGAACGCAGACGATACCGCGGCAAGGGAGAAGCTCGAGCGCGAAGTGGCCGAGCTCCGTGCCCTCCTCGACACTAGTAACAGCCGCGAGGAGGAACTGGAGCACGAGCTGGAATCGTTCCGCCGGGGCAGCACAGCAACCCTGCCTGCCGCAGAGCGGTCCTCCTACCGCGACTCACGCGACACGGTGGTTCTGGCCAAGGATGCCGAGTCGCGCTCAGCGAACCAGCAGGCGCCGCCGGCCAAGGCACACAACCGCGTGCGGACGCTGGACACGATGCCCGAGAGCGACGGGCTGTCGTCCATCACGGAGAACAGCAGCCTCTGGTGCGAGCTATGTGAGGCCTCGGGCCATGACATCCTGACGTGCACGAACATGTTCGGTAGCCAAGCAGGCAAGGCGGAACCGACGCCCAAGGCTATCGACGTGGTGCCCGAGAGCGAAGACGACCGGCATCCGTATTCACCGCTCGTGCCTCGGCTGCCATCCACGGCTCCACCGAGAGAGGCAGCTCCCGTTCCAGAGAAGGCCAAGGGACCGCCGCCGAGTCTGATGGACCCGGGCCCAGTGGCAGGCAGGGAGAGCGGCATCATTGATCCGGAGGCGTGGTGCGCGCTTTGCGAAAAGGACGGGCATAATAGCGTGGATTGTCCGTTCGAGGATGCGTTTTGAGTTGCTCGAGGTCTAACACGCAGAATCTGCTAATACACGAACGGGTTCGGCGGGACTCGTTGTTTGCGGGCCATGCAGACATAATGGATGCGACGAACGCCATCGGGAGTCGGGTTCGTTTTGTGTTTGCCTTTCCGCACGGTCTCACGTTATATTTGTACCTACATACCCATTTGCGTGCGTCTCGCCTGAACCGTATATGCTTCGCTCACTTCTGATTGGAATGGAAAAAAGGATTGGGGTTGATGATACCAAAATACATCGATTTCTCACTATATGGGCTCTTGAGCAATAACAACATTGCGGACAGATATAATGAATGCTGGGTCAATAATGCTGAAAAGGTCCATACTCCTCCTGACTTGCTCTGACCACTTCCTGCGATGTCTATAGGTTTCGAGAGAGGTTCTGAGTTCCTAGTTTCGGCAGAATTCAACATCCCTCGTGTCCTGCCCGCGAACAGATAAATGCTGATACTGCGCAATGGGCCCAGAAGGACCCCTGAAAACCCGGGCGCAGCGGCCGAAACAGCAGCAACTAAGATCCTTGCACGCTGTCGCGTCATCGCAATTGGCTCAGATGTTCGCTGCGTACCAGGTCGCCAAGTAGTACTGCATAGCTGATTGTCTTAGAATAGGACCAGAGACACTTCACCTGTCTCTCGCATTGCGCTTCTCTCTCTCTCGGAGTCTCCCCAGATTCTTCCACGACGAACTGACAACCAATCCCACCTCCCTCCCCAACCGTGCATGTGATACCAATTGATGCGATCCTGGCCCTGGTGAATTGTCTGAGCGACTGCGCCCCTCGTCCGATTCAGCGGAAGTCCGCTTTGTCCCGCGGCGGCCAACACCTGGAGAGAGCTGGCCACACAACTCGTGGACTTACGACGACTGCCCGCCGGGAGCCTGGGCGCAAGCGATCTCCGAGGAAGCCGGCCTCATACCGGATCACAACTTGTTCTTTTTTCTCTCCCGGCACAAATTAGCAGCCATCGGTCACAATGGCGCAAGTACTGCTCGACCTCATCACGTCCCTGGGCAACTGCCTGAACTGCTTCCCGGGCTCGCCGACGCTCAAGATCAACAGCCGGAGCTTCAAGATCCTGAGGTTATTGGGCGAGGTACGTTGCTGCCCCCGTCCTCTTCTCACCCCATCGCCACAGTCTGGGCGTACCTCTCAGAGGAGAACATCAGCTTACTGAACCACCGTTGCGACGCTACAGGGCGGCTTCTCCTACGTCTACCTCGTCCAGGACACCTCGACGTCCGAGCTCCTCGCCCTCAAGAAGATCCGCTGCCCCTTCGGCGCCGAGTCCGTGGCCCAGGCCATGAAGGAGGTCGACGCGTACAAGCTCTTCGCCAACACGCCCGGCATCATCCACAGCGTCGACTACGCGATCGCCGAGGAGCGCGGCGGCGGCGAGACCTCCAAGACGGTGTACGTGCTGCTGCCGTACTACCGGCGGGGCAACCTGCAGGACCTCATCAACGCGAACCTGGTCAACCACACCAAGTTCCCCGAGAAGAGGCTGATGCAGCTGTTCCTGGGCATGTGCAAGGCGCTCCGGGAGATGCACATGTACAAGGGCGGCGGGGCGGCCGGCCGGGCCACGCAGGGCGAGAGGATGGAGATGCGGGTGAACGGGGTCGATGAGAACGTTGCTGCGTCGAAGGGCAGACCAAAACGCGGGCGGCAAGAGACTGGTGCCGACGAGGATGACGAGACGGAGCAGCAGAGACCGCTCATGATGGGCGAGGAGGGTGTACCTGCAGGCGAGGTCAAGAGCTACGCACACAGGGACATCAAGCCTGGTACGTGGTCACTTTGCCCCCTCTCTCTGGTGGCCGAGGTGTTTTTATGAGACGTCGTGCGCCCAAGAAAACTGACCCGAAGAATTTCACACAGGCAACATCATGATCGACGACACAGGAGCCGCCCCGATTCTCATGGACCTGGGCTCCATCGCCGTATCCCCGATCCCCATCACGTCGCGCTCTCTGGCCATCGCCACCCAGGACACCGCCGCCGAGCACAGCACGATGCCCTACCGCGCGCCGGAGCTCTTCGACGTCAAGACGGGCGCCGTCATCGACACCAAGGTCGACATCTGGTCGCTTGGCTGCACGCTGTACGCGTGCCTGGTCGGCAAGTCGCCGTTCGAGATGCGCAGCGACGAGACGGGCGGGTCGCTCAGCATCTGCGTGCTGAGCGGCGACTGGCGGTTCCCGAATGAGAACCCGGACGGCACCAAGAAGAAGAAGGCGCCGGTCAGGCAGGGGACGAACCTGAGCGCGTCCGGGGCTGCGAGTCCGGAGGAGTTGGTCATTAGTGACCCGATCAAGGCGATTGTTAGGAAATGTCTGGCGGTCGAGCCGAGCGAGAGGCCAGATATGTGAGTATCTTCCCGTTGTTGGAACTGAAGAGCGACTACTGACTTGCATGATCAGAGATGAATTGATTCAGATGGTGGATGGGGTGCTCGAAGAGCTGCCGGAGGACGACTCAACGTTGTGAAGGGTATAGGGATCTTTTTCGAGGCTAGATGTCTCGTTTCGTGCTTTAACCCCATGTCAGAATTATCAAGCTGTCGTGCAAGGCGATCTACGGCGTTTTTAAGCAACAGCATAGAAATTAGTATTTCTGAATGGACTGGTCTCTTGATCGAGGGACAGATTTCTAAGTCTACTTGTCCATCTCATGCATTGTTGCACATTTTGGTAAAATTGACAAATGGATTGTGTTACAACTTAAAACTCAGAATGGAAAACTAGAGATTGCAAAATACACTGTTGAAGAATATCGACTCAAAGTGTGTGGCAGATGCAAATCTCAGTGCGCCGAGTCTGGTGCGATGGACGTTCTCCAGGAAACGTCATGCCAATTTTCGCGACTGACGACTTCCGCTTCTCAACTTCCACACTTCATTCATCATCTCACCTTCATCACCCCTACCGCGGCTGCAGCGAATTGTAAAACTCGCAATCTCATACAAAGTCCTCCAACGCTTTCGAATTCATCATTATTGTTATCCATCCAGCCATCACAAGGCCACAGTGCGCGATGCGCCACTTCAACCGGGCCAGGAGGCCCCCACCACCGGCGTTCTTGGAAGACGACGACGACGACGACAGTAACGACGTCTCACCCTTCAAACCACCAGCCTCACTCACAGCCAGCGCTCGGGAAAACGAAGACGAGGAAGAGAAACAACAAGAAGAAGATGATGAAGAGGAAGAAGACGACTACCTAACCATGGCCCTCCCGGCGGAGACCCCCAACGCCCCGGAGACCTCCCTCCAGCGCCGGCAGCGCCTCGCCAAGGAGGGCGCCCGGCGCGGCCTCGTCCCGTCCAAGGCGGAGCTCGCCGCGCAGGAGCGCGAGCGCCGCGAGGCCGGCCTGTCCAGGTCCCTGTTCGCGCCGGACCGCACCAGCGTCGCGTCGGGCCAAAGGTCCAAGGGCCTGGCGATGATGGCCAAGATGGGCTTCACGCCGGGCGCGAAGCTCGGCGCCCCCGTCCCCCCCGCCGCCGCCGCCAGCAGCAGCAGCGGCAACAACGGCGAGGAGGAGAGGGCGCGGCGGGTCGAGCCCCTCCGCATCGAGGTGCGCGAGGACCGCGGCGGGCTGGGCCTGGAGGGCGAGCGGAAGCGGAAGCTGGACGCGGCCGCGGCCGCCACCGCCGCCGCCGCCGCCCCCGGCGGGCCAGCGGAGAACAAGAGGCCCAGGGTGGAGGACGAGGGCGACTACCGGGTGCGCATGGCGCGGGAGAAGGACGCGGCGCGGAAGGAGAAGCTCGTGCTCGCGGCGCAGAAGATTGCGGAGCACATGGACGAGGACCGCGAGGCGGGCGTCGAGGCCGGGGACGCCGAGGCCGAGGCCGAGGCCAAGCGCAAGAAGAAGGGACCGGCGTCTTCCACAAGGCCGCTAAAGGCCGTCCCCGTCGTCTACCGGGGCCTCGTCCGGGGCCGCGAGCAGAAGGAGCGCGACCGGCGGATGCGCCATGACCTCGAGACGAGCATGGGCACGCTGTCCGCGAAGCTGCCGACCTACGACGACGACACGCTCGACAGCGACGACAGGCTGGCGCTAGGGACGGAGGATAAGAAGACGGTGTATATGGCTGCGGACGATCTGGACGAGGAGGACCCGGAGCTGGAGGAGTTTGAACTGCTGGAGGTTGATGAGCGGCTGGGCAAGTTGACCAAGTATCTGAGGAGCAAGTATGTATATTGCTTCTGGTGTAAGTTTAGATATCCCGATGAGGGCATGGATGGTTGTCCTGGACCGGAGGAAGGGGACCACGATTAATTCCTGAAAAGCGCGAATCGAGCATGCTCACTGGCAGACAGCTACTGTTCCGCACCATACCTCGCCGTTCAACACACCATATATACTCGTCTGTGATCAAATCTGTCGTTCCCTCTTGGTAAACACTTCTACTCACATGCACATGAGAACATATTTGAATTACACTTGACCCGGTGTTACCTGGTTCCCCGGGGGGGGGGGGCTGTATACTATACCCCTGTCCCGAACTGGGGGATGTCGCCTCGCGGGGCCTGCGGCTGGGACAAACGCGATCGTACCCATTGCGCCTTGCACGTGATATTCACAACCTTGATAATAAAAGTATGCAGCATTATCCATTTTCTCCTAAAATGGAACATGTGATTTCTTCCTAGTAGACAACCTAAAACGCCTGACAGTGTGTGTGGTTGATATTATTCCATGCAATGCCTTTCCGACTCAACGCCATGCCTAAAGTTGCCAGCCGTAGAATCATCGTCCACTCAAGAGGCCCGGTTGTTCCGATTCCCATATGCTATGTACCCCGCGCTCTTACTTGAAAGCCCCGGTATCAAGAATGTAATATGCCCCAAAGAAACGCTCCGTTTCCTCAGCCGACGTTACTCGACTCCGCTCGTGCCCTCGCTGCGCTTCCGCTTCAGACTTCCCTTGCCAGTGCCGTTCATCGCCTCCTTGGAAGCGTTATCCTCCTCATACTCCTCGGTCTCTTCCTCATAGTCCAGGTCGTCGTCGTCGTACTCGTCTTCTCCATCCTCTTCATCCTCCATGTCGTAGTCCTCTTGCTCGTAGTAGTACCTCTCCTCATCCTCGCTCTCACTCTCGCTGTCGCTGTCGTCCAGATTCAGGGCGCCGAGCAGCGGCACATCGATCTTGGCCAGCTGGCTCTTGATCATCTGATCCGCCACCGAGAAGAGCTGGCCATCCTTGTCGGGGGTGACCTCCTTGTCTACGTCAAACTCTCTCTCCTCCTTGTCCAGGTTCATGTCATCCCGCATCCCGTTGTTGGGCGAGAGCGCCGCCTCCGGAATGCCCATGACCCATTTACGCACCGACTCCCCTTTGGTCGGCATACGGTCACCACCGGCCTTGCCAATGCCGCCGCGCCGCACCGCTGAATTCTTCTCGCGCAGACCTTTTCGGAACGAGCGCTTGTTGCGTCTTCGCCGCCGGCCGATCCGGTCCCTGATGTACCAAGCGACCACCAGCATCGCGGCCTGCATCATCTCCTGGCATTTCTGGCGATGAGAGCTCGCCCAGGTCTGGCAACGCTGTTGTTGGTAGTTGAGTATCGCTTGGCAGCGCTGCTGGTAGAAGCTCGCCATCTTTGAGACCATCTGGACATACTTGGGGTCGTTTGAGAGGGAATTGTCGAGAAGGTGAGGATGGTTGATGAAGGGATTCTCGGGTGGTGAGGACGGCTGTTGTGTACGCTGTTGGGGCTGTGGGGCTGATACTGGCGCTTGCGCCGGTGCTGGTTGCGGCTTGACGTCCGTTGCCACACTGGTCGAGGTGGTGGATGTGATACTTGTTGAAGAGGTGAGTGTTGAGATGGATGAGTCGCAGCACGCGTCTGGTGGTGTTGATACAGGTGTCTGCTTCTGTGCCTGTGCCTGTGCCTGTGCCTGTGCCTGTGCCTGTGCCTCTGCCTCTGCCGATTTCGCCTTCTCTAACTTCTCGCGTAACAATTGTTGCTCGCGAAAGTGCTTCTCTAGCAGGCTCGGCGCCTTCTTAGCCACAGGTGCCTCCATTTCCTTGGCGAATGATTTGAACAGTAAGGGGTTTGTCAGGCCTACTGCCGGGGCTTGACTCGACGTTTGTTTGAAGAGAATAGTGTGGTCTGGTGGGGGTGACACAGGAAAGTGAGAACAACCCAGCATGACGGGAAAGGTTGAGGCGTCCATGGCAACGTAAGAACTGGGTATTGGGGGGCGGGCGTTGGTGCAGTATGAGTGAGCGTCCGCTGTTCCCGAAATAGGAGGAACAAGGCTCGGAGGGTGGTCTGATAATCGACGTTTCTCGGGCCACCCAGCCAGTAGGTTTCGGTACGTTTGTTTTGGGGTAGGCGAGTCCCTCCCGGTCCGCAATCTTGGATGGCAAAACCAACAGTGAGTCTGTGGTGAAACTTTTCGAGACAGTCAAGAGGTGTCAGGAAGGATACACAACACGGGTCAAGTCAAGTCAAGTAAAGTCAAGAGGGAGAAATGTCCCGAGCGGCAGATTGGGTGTCTGGAGAGGTAATAACAATTAAGAGATCAGGTAGGACGGGAGAGATCCTGCACCCCAGAGCGACGGTGGGTACATGAGGGGGGTCAGCTTAAATACCAAGGGAATGGAATGGCATAACATCAGATGTGGGGGGGGGGGGAGGTGATGTGATGACGGATCCGATCGAACGAGAAAAGAAGGTTTCCATCCCCGCGTGCTGGACTGAGCAGCTCCCAGTCAGACGGGTCATATGGAAATGGTGGCATGGAAAGCGAAATGGGCAGGCTACCGGCCACGCAGCGGCAGACAAGAGGAGCAAAGATACTACCGTGAACACAGGGTGGTGTGTGCAGATGTCAGGGCCGTGGACCACGCAAGAAGCCGCCCAGACAGAGCCCTATGCGGCGCAGTGATGACAGAAACACCGCATAAGCTGCAACCATGTGGTCATGTAGGTCCATGATGTTCGGCCGCATGGTCCCATGAGGATGGAACGGGCGACAGGGGGCGACAGGATGAATGGAAGCTGAGATGCCAGATGGGTGCCCGGGTCCCCCCCCCCACCGGCCGCTGGCTCCGAATGCGAAAGAACAGGCACAATTGGCGGACACCGCAGCAGAAACGGCAGAGCAGTCTTTCGACATGTGGACGGAATGTCGTGAGGCCCAGGGAAAGCAGGCCAGGAATGCAGCCAAGGGCCGCAGGACACGCCCAAGGAGGGTGGACCTGGACCCGCATGGACTCTGGAGCCTCTCAGGGCGGGGCGAGCTGCGGAGGGTCGAGGCAGGTCCGTGTTGTCCAGCGGGCAGAGCTGAATCCTGTTGATAATTATGGTACGACCTGTCGTGGCAGACATGCGTCTATCGGTCGATGCCGGCCAGCCTTGTCAGCGCCCGCCCCATCAATCCACAGCAGACCCTGGTCGAGACCCCGGCCGCATCTTTCGATAAATATTTCCAGACGACCCAGAATGACCTCAACAAGCGGTCCCGCATCTGAGATGGTCATGCTCATCACATTCTCCCAAGCTCTTTCTCCCCACCCCCCGCGCTGCCACCTGTCCAGACCTTGACTCGTAAGAGAAGATGGCAGATGCACGCCATGCGATGGATGCCATGACGGAAAGAAGGGCAGGCAGGCAGGCATGCGAACATGTTCGGGCCAATATCAGAAGGAATCTGTCGCCGTTGGCTTTCCCCGTTGAAACCGGCCAGACCCAGGCCCGAGGGCAGCAACGTGGGGTGTGGTGGCACACTCGGTGATTGCCACGGCATCGCGCGGCCTGCCTGGAGCCTGTTGCTTTCTGTCGATAACCTGTGGCCATATCCGTGCCATCGTTGTAGTCCGACGGGCGATGCGAGATGCCCAACTGCCAGATCGCGTGTCGGGGACATTAACACGCACAGCAGGCAGGACAACAAAAAGATGCGAGACCCTGAGTTCGGACCCCGACCCTTGCGGAGGGTTAAGGCGGACCGGTGGGACCCCGGTGGGAACCTGGTGGTGGAGGCGTCGAGGACGAGATGTTGACGATTTTCCAGAAATCGCATGGTTTGAGGGGCCCCCAAAGATCGGCATCGGCGCTCTACAAAGTACAGGGGGCGGGGCGGGGGGGTAGGGTAGCCCTAGTGCCGGCATTCCCAACCTGGCATCTGCCTTTTACTCACTTAAGTAATCATGCGTGCTTATCGCGACGTCGTGCAAATCCAGCAAGGGCGTCGCAGCAACAGCGCCGCCGTTTGCCCCAGTACCCCGAACCGCAGCGAAGCCTCTACTGCTGTGTATTATTACTAGTCATGGCTCTCGGGAATTTTTCGCCTTCGCGTCCTCCCTCCGCGACTTCACCGCGGAATCGCAGTCTTTTTCGGTCGAATTGTTGTACCGGACATGCTCGCTGAACGAGTCCCACTCAGGTTTCACCTCCGCCTGTCTTGTGGCCCTGTTCGCCACAAAACTACCACAGTAGTCGCAGTGCTTACCCAGGTAGGGTCACGAACCATGCAACTCTTTATGAGCCCTGCAACATACGGTACTGTACAAGTACAAGTACTACAGATGTACCAGTCCTATGATCTGTGCCGCTCATCCGTGAAGGCCTGGCCCAGCTCGGTGCGGCACCAACCCCCACAAAGCATAAACAAGATACCCAAAGTGATACAAATGAGAAGTGCGGGTCGCATTATTATCGATGTCTCCCGAGGCTGACCGCATATCAACGTCAGCGTCGAATCTTGAACAGAATGTGTTCGATAAACCCTCCTGGCCGCCGTTTTGTGAGCTGTTCTAAGATCCTAATCGAGTCAGTATCTCCCTTGGCTCAGCGCCTAGATGCGCGTCCCGGCGACGTCGGCGTGTTGGTGGCATGTTCCACATCTAGCGGAGACACAAACATTTTACCTACCTCCGTGTCAAAGAATCGCCCGGGACCGCCAATCCCAATTATCCTCAGTCTCATTGGCCCCGTTTGCTGATTATCTATCTGCGAAGGGGCTTGGATGAAACACATGTGAACACTATGCTCTGTTGCTCGGGATAACGAGACCCGTGGACGCCTAGTACCCAAGTACTCTTGGCACCCTGGTCAGGCGTTCACTAGTGTTTCTTTGCTGTCCGTACTGGCAGGTGTCTGCCTTTCTTGCAAAATAGCACTCAACATCACCAAGGTAAAGCGTCTTGGCGCACTACGTAGTGGATCACATGGCTAACATCGACTAACATGTCATCAGGGCCCTACGTCCCTGTCCCCGGATCGAGTCCAGATCCTAGTATATATGGTGACTTGCCTAGGGGGAAATATTCGTGTTCTCTCAACCAGTCGTGTCCTCTTCTGGATCCCGATATATTCGCTGGCAGACGGCAAAGTCTCCCTCGGCCTCAAAACGCCTCGAACCTTGGAAGTGAACCCAAATTAGTGCTTCAACTCTGGCCTAAGCCTCTGGGAGACAATCTGAGGAGCCTGCCCGTCATGCATATCCGACTCGTCACTGCATATTCACTTCGGGTCCTATATCTGCTCTCTCTCGAACCAGGGTTCCATCGCGTTGTGACGTTCTAGTCTTCTTGCTCAGGACCTCGTCGTGGTAATTGGGGGCGCAGGTGGGCAGGAATCCAGACGCCAGTTCTAGCAAAGGCAAGCTCGCAGCACACGGACGGATCATCACGCCACACTTCTCCTAACATATCTAGGACCACGCATCGCTTGCCAGGGCAGTGCTGATGGTGCTCGGGATGGTCCTCTTGATCTACAGCCCCACGCGGCTCCCCAGACACCAAGTCTGCGTAGGTGCGCTGCGAGGTGCTGGACAATTCAAGCATGTCTAATTGGATGCAAGCACTGCTGAAATCCGTGGGGATGTCCAACATGATGAGTCGCAGAAATTCGTGGGAGGTGCTCCTAGTCTCGACGGTGGCGCGGATGATCGCTTAGATGACAGAGTGATTTAACCCAGGTGCCTATTGCTCTGTGTGTGCATGGACATTGCGGGCCAGCATCCATAGGAAGCGCAGAAGCAAAACAAAATCACCAATGGTTGAAAAATCGCGCAACTTCAAGCCAAGAGAGGAGCGGAGCATGACTGCGTACATGGACCGCAAAAATCGGTGTAAAATTGGCATGAACATTAAAAAAAGGTCTTTACAGGAGATGCCCACAATCAGAATCGAACTGATGACCTTATCATGCACTAGTACTAGTGATACGCTCTACCACTGAGCCATGCGGGCGCTGGGAATTGCTTGTTGCAAAGATTGGATTTGCTGGACTCATATCGAAAGGTATCAATGCTGCACCTGAAACATGCGGGTACTCCAGGTGTCCCGCGGAATTGCGTTGCTTAACCGCCAGGGTTGGTTAACCCTGGTCACCGCGCCGACTTCGTTTTCGGAATCTACCTTAAGAAATGAGGTGACCTGCGCATAAAGTCTCACCACCACTCCCATTCATTCGCTCTACCAGAGGCCGCTCGCACGCGCCATTGCAGCGAGGGACGAAGGGTTTGCAGCTGACGGATATGAAGAATGCTGCCATCACGCCTGGGGCCGTCACGCGTCCTCACCAACACGCGATGTAATGCACATCGACACATCTGGTTGAAGACGGCGTCCACCCTGTCGAGACGGAAACCAACTGATCATGACCGTTGTTCACCGTTCGACTCGAACCGGAGGCCGTCCTGTGGGGCTCAAGGAATCGGAGCCCAGGTACGGTGGAAGAAGACCAGGACCGTGGTGAGCCTGGACGACCTCCCCCAGGGCGTGATACGGCCAGATCCCCTCCAGCCCTCGGAGGAAGAACCACCAGCGGCGCCAGCCTACCCGACGGTGGTGCTACAGGCGCGCCGAAACATGCAAAAATTCGACAACTGTGTTTTGTTGACGCGCGTGGGCGGTTTCTACGAGCTCTACTTTGAGCAAGCCGACGAGTATGGTCCGCTGTTGAACCTCAAGGTTGCGCAGAAGAAGACCGCCGCTGGCCCCGTTTCAATGGTAATTACCGACTAGATGTTTGCGCTCTTGCTTCTCTTTTACGTGTACTACCCACGACGAGCGTCGCTCCACTGTCCTTTCCACCTGCATATGGTTGTATTGATGTTCTGATTCTCATCGTGTCTCGACCACAGGCCGGGTTTCCTTTCTTTCAGCTAGACCGGTTCCTCAAGAGCTTGGTTCAGGACCTGAATCGGTACGTTGCCGTTGCGGAGGAATTCCCAAACAGTGCTCCGGACAAGGCCAAGTCGGGTGGCCTGCTGCACGACCGCAGGGTTGCTCGCATCATCACCCCCGGTACTCTCATCGACGAGCAATTCATGGATCCGTATGCCAATAATTATGTCATGGCCATACACCTGCCTGGACAAGACAACAGGAACGGCGATGTTCCTGAATCTCCTGACGCTGGCTCAGATGCCGCGTCTGCTGATGCAGCTCCGGCAGCTTCCGCGCCCATGGGTCTGGCGTGGCTGGACCTCTCGACAGGTCATTTCTTCACACACGCCACAAATTTGGGCACGCTCGGGTCGATGCTCTCGCGCGTCTCGCCGAGAGAAGTCGTCCTGGACGAGGACTTTCAGTCTCGGACCGGCCACGAGGTCTTCTCCATTCTTGCCGAGGACCGCCATCTCGTCACTTATGCCCCGCAAGGTGAGCTGACGGCCATCTCCGACTGGACACCCATGCTCGAGTCCGAGGTACCGTCGCAGAATGTCGAAGCCTTTACCGAGGATGAGGTGAGGGCGGGCAGCCTCTTGCTCCACTACGTGAAGGATCGCTTGCGCGGGATCAGCATGAAACTGCAGCCGCCGCTGCGTCACGAGACCATGCAGGTGATGAACATCGACAAGAATGGCATGCGCTCTCTCGAGATCAAGCAGACGATACGGGACGGCGGCTTCCGAGGCAGCCTCCTTCACGCCATCAGGAGGACGGTAACAAAGAGCGGCGCCCGGCTGCTCAACGAGTGGCTGAGTGCACCCTCAACTTCTCTAGACGTCATTCGATTCCGTCAGGATCTTGTAGCCTGCTTCATCGCCGACGAGACACTACGAGAAGGCATTACACTGTTACTACGAAGAAGCCATGACTCCCAGAGGCTGGTACAGAAATTTGCGCTGGGCAGGGGAGATGCGGACGATCTCTTGGACTTGGCGAGTACCATCAAGGCTACAGAAGACATTGTCATTTTGCTCCTGGGAGCTGTTCCTGCTCATGATGCTCAACCGGCCGCAGAGACGGATTGTCTCAAGACAATGACGAAGCGCATCATCCTTGACAGCCCACTCAAGCTCGCCCGCCGCATCCGCGCAGCCATCGACGAAGAGGGCATCGTCCAGCGGCACCAGATCGAGGACAGCGAGGCCGACAACATGATGGCTCTAGCTCAAGAGATTGTCGACAACGAGGGCTCGACCGAGGACTCCTCGCTGCTGCCCAAGTCCGCCAAGAAGCGCAAGCCCACCTCCATCCGCGACTACTACGGCGAGGACAACGAGGTCTGGATCATGAAGCCCGACGCGAGCTCGCTCCTGAAGCGCCTCCACGCCGACCTGGACGCCCTCCTCGCCGAGCGCGAGGCCCTGGCGGACGGCTTCCGCGCGCGCCTCGACGCGCCCTCCCTCACGCTCAAGTGGACGCCCGGCCTCGGCCACATCGCGCACATCAAGGGCCGGCGCGACCTCAAGAACGTTGCGAGCCTGTCCGACATACCGAACCTGACGGGCCGGGCGACGGCGTCCTCGCGCTCGTTCCACCTGCCCGAGTGGACGGAGCTCGGGCGCAGGCTGGACCAGGCGCGGCTGCAGATCCGCGCCGAGGAGCAGCGCGTGTTCGCGGAGCTGCGGCAGCAGACGGTGCTCAACATCGTCAAGCTGCGGCGCAACGCCGGCGTGTTGGACGAGCTGGACATTGCGACCTCGTTCGCGCGGCTCGCCGTGGAAGGAAACCTCGTCAGGCCGGCGCTCAACAACGGCACGGCGCATGTCATCGTTGGCGGGCGACATCCTACCGTCGAGGGCGGGCTGAGGGAGGCAGGGAGGACATTTACGAGCAATGACTGCTTCGTGGGCGCCGGCTCAGCGTCAACGTCCGCCACATCATCCCCTTCTACGCCAACAGAACCACCCTCGTCACACCACGGCCGCATCTGGCTCATCACAGGCCCCAACATGGCCGGCAAGTCGACCTTTCTCCGCCAAAACGCCCTCATCACGATCCTCGCCCAGATCGGGTGCTACGTGCCCGCATCCTACGCAGAGATCGGCATCGTGGACGCCATGTTCAGCCGCGTGGGCTCGGCCGACAACCTCTATCGGGACCAGAGCACCTTCATGGTCGAGATGCTCGAGACGGCGACGATCCTACGACAGGCGACGCCGCGCTCCTTTGTCATCATGGACGAGATCGGAAGAGGCACGACGCCGGAGGACGGGTGCGCGGTCTCCTTTGCGTGCCTGCACCACCTGCTCACTGTGAATCGGTGCAGGACGTTGTTTGCGACGCATTTTCACGGGGTATCAGACCTGGTGGCGGAGCATGGGATGAGAGTCGAGGACGGAGGGGACAAGGGCGCGGTGGAGATGTACTGTACGGACGTGGCAGAGGATGAGCAGGGTGGGTTTGTCTATGTGCACAGGCTAAAGAAGGGGATCAATCGCCGCAGCCACGCGCTCAAGGTCGCGAGACTGGCGGGATTGCCCGAAGCGGCATTGCAAACGGCGAGGGAAATCTTGGCTCCCCAGCAAGACCGAGAGCAGCAAGACACATCGCGGAGCGGGCTTCAGATCCCAGGAAGGGTGATTGAAGCGGGCGGTTGAGTATTGTAAGATTTCCTGGGCAGAAAGGCTTGTAGGGCCACCTGTGCATCTTCGTGTGAGTTAGCAAAGATACCCCACTATGTAAAATGATTGGTTTGTGCGAAATCCTCAAAATTGTATCGTGTCTCATAGGGTGGTGATGGGTTGTCATCAGGAGATTCAGGGTTAAAAAGCTCTTGTGTTTTTTTCTAATCTTTGACACCGTCGAAGGCTGCAGATGAAAGGAGGACGGACTCACCACTTGTGTAATCAAAGACGTGCGTCTTACACCTGTCACGGCTGCAGCAAGACTGGCCCAAAAGGCTGGGAGTAAATGATTCGTAGTTGTTGAACTACCTCAAAGGAGGGTATTGAGCCTCCTCTAGTAAAACTCCCCAATCCGACGAACCAAATTATACCCTTTTTGAAAGTTTTCCGCAATATTGACCGATTTTCGACGTTCTTATTCTTCTTGACGCAAGAACGCAGTTGTTTTGTCATCGATCGATCGTCACAAAGGCGTGTCCAGGAGCGAGGCGGTTAGTCGAAGAGACCGAAGCCCATGTCTTCGTCCTCGTCCTCCTCTTCCTCCTCCTTCTTCTCCTCGGCGGCAGGCGCGGCACCCGAGTCGCCACCAGCAGCAGCCGCAGGAGCAGCGGCGGCGTAGGCATCGGGGTTGGCGATGCGGTCCTTGAGCTCCTCGATCTCGGGCCAGCTGATCTCGGTCTCGATGGCGACGGACAGGACCTTCTTGTAGCCGTTGACAAGAGAGTGCATGACGGAGGGCAGAGTCGGGTAGTTGACGGCGAGGGAGACGGCGGCGACGGTGCCAATGGCGCTGGAGAAGGACTTGAGGAGCTGCTCCTCGCCGACGTCGAGGACGGCGGGAGGGAAGCAGTTGCCGGCGTCGTAGACCTGCTCAACAGCCAGACCGTAGGTGAAGGGCGAGATGTTGAGCATGTTCAGCAGGGTAGCCTCGGAGGGGCCGACCCTGGTGCCGGCCTCAACGAGCTTCAGGTCGGCCGTGATTTCAATGGTACCACGGGCAATCTTGGTGGGGACACCGAGAGCCTGGAAGAAAGAGGTCTTGCCAGGCTCCATACCGGTGTTGCCAGCGGGGACCCAGACATCGGCGGGGGCGACGGCACCAGCACGGGCAGGGGCAGCGACCTTGTTGTCGAGGATCTTGTCACGGATGTACTTGAGGTCACCGTTGGTGAAGACGAAGCCGACGTTGCCCTTGACGTAAGGCAGGAGACGCTCGTACTCGGGAGTGTCGGTGAGGAAGGTCTTGAGGGCACGGCGAACCTGTGGTAGAGATTGTGGTCAGCACCAAAAACAGTTTGAATCGGAATAGTTCTAGCAGTCTCGGAGACCAACGTACCATGGTGTTCTTGCCCATCAGAACGATGGCCTCACCACGGAGGGCCTGACGGATCTCGTGCATCTGCTGAGACGAGACATTGTCGACGCCGACGATGAAGACGGACTTGTACTCCTCGAGCAAGCCCTTGAGCTTCTCGAAGTAGCCGGCCTTGTTTGCGGATTTGCCCCCCATGTCTTCTTTTAGCTGTCGAAGCTGAAGAAAGGATGTTTAAGGGCAAATGGAATTGGGTATTGGGAATGAGGTTGAGAATCTGGTTGTCGAGATTGACTTGACGTTGGTGATGGTGGGGGAGAAGTTCGCGAGGCTGCTTTTCGCGTGGAATTTTATTCAGATTTGTGGCCCCGGCAGCCCGCTGTTCTACTGTGGCTGGTGCACCACACTAGCCACACTCGGATTGTGGCGGTGGCCTCGCTTCAATGTTATCGATAGCAAGACTAACAGGAACTTTTCATAATATCAACAACATTTTGGTTTCGTCATGACGAACATGTGGCACAGTCAAGACCAGATTCAACGGATAAGAGAGAGACGGCCAGAATGAAGGTTCCTTTCCACGGAGTCCAGGTCTGCGGCGACATCCTCTTCGCCGCCAGAGCTGGAAACATCCACTCGTTCAGACTCACCGACGGCTCTCACATCTCATGCTGGAAATACCCAGTCGAGCCCAAAGATGAGAAATCGAAATTGATCATCGAGGTCTCGGAGAATTCAACACCTAATGCGTCGCAGGATGACCAGGGACCGCCAGCCAAACGCGTCAAGCTCGGAAATGGCAGCAGTGCGCACGAGGAGACAGCCAAGGGCTCAGACATGACGCCCTCAGAGGCGGTGGCCAGTGAGGACACGCCAAGGAAGGGCAAGAAGCACAAGAAACAATTGGCTCGGTCAGGACCCTTGACACAGCCCTCAGAGCGGCCCATGGTTATTATTATGACCGCTACGAAAGCGGGCAGTCACCTTGTCGCCGTCACCTCGGACAAATCAGTCTGGGTGTTTGAGCATGACGGCCAAGGAGGGCTCAAGCAGCTCAGCCGTAGGTACGTAGAGTCCCGAATCTCTGATCTTGTAGATGTGATTTGCCCGTGTCAAACACTCGCTGCTGGACTATGAATGGCAAGAGCCGAGAGACCCTCGCCAACCTTGGACACACGGACTCACAAGGCTCTAGGCGCATGCCCAAACGGCCCTGCTCCGTCGTTGTCACTCCAGACAACGAAGACATCCTCGCCGCCGACAAATTCGGCGACGTCTACTCCATCCCGCTCGTCCCCGCCGAGCAGCCCTCCCAGCCCGCCGCCAACCCCACCACCACAACGACAGACGCCTCGCCCGTAGCAGCAGCATCCTCGGCCTCGCCCCCGGCGGCGGCACTCCTCTTCACGCCGCAGGCCAGCGAGCTCACGGTCCACACGGGGCGCAACCGGCAGGCCCTCATCGACCAGATGGTCTCGCGGACCAACCCCAAGGCCATGCGCGGCACCCCGCGCAAGGTCGACGAGGCCTTCGAGCGGCACCTGCTGCTCGGCCACGTCTCGCTGCTGACGGCCGTGGCGCTCGGCTCCGACGACCGGGGCAGGCGGTACATCATCACCGCGGACCGGGACGAGCACATCCGCGTCTCGCGCGGCGCGAGGGGCCAGTCGCACGTCATCGAGGCGTTCTGCCTCGGCCACGAGGAGTTTGTCAACCGGCTGTGCGTCCCCGAGGGCATGGGGGACCTCTTGGTGAGCGGTGGTGGGGACCCGGACGTGTTTGTGTGGAAGTGGAGGGAAGGGCGGCTCCTCTCGACGACGAGCCTGCTGAGCATCGTGCGCGACGTCGTCCCCGAGACGCCGAAGATCGCCGTGACGGGCCTGTGGTGTTGGCCGAGAGGGTCGGCAGAGTCGGGGACGAGGATTGTGACTATCTGCGAACGGTAGGTTCACGTGCTCATTATCTCGTTCTTGTGATGCTGGTTGACTGACTGAGATATTTACAGTGTCCCTGCCCTGTTCGTCTTTGCATTGAAAGACACCGGCTCTTTGGAATTGAAGCGTGCCATCAGGCTCCCCGGCAGCCCATTGAACGTGGGAATCGTGAACAGCGAAAAGCTGATTGTAGCCATTGACTCTGATCAGAAGGATGCTGTCGAGTATCGCCTGGGGAAGTCGTTGTTGATGGCAGAGTCGGCCAACGACGAGTATCAGATTCTAGACAGTTTGGTCAGGGAAATTCCGGATCAGGATACGGAGGATGTAGACGTCCCAGAGGAAGAGCTGCAGAGGCTGCTGTACAGCACGGAGACGTTACGCAAGCTAGAGTCTGCAGAAGCCGAAGGCGATGCTAGGGGAGACGCAGAATAGACATTGCTCGGTGCGCGGCAGCAGTGGAGTCACTTCAACAGAGTAATTTCGAAAGCAAGATTATTTCCATTGTGAAAGCATCATCACAAAATGACTTCCCGCACCTGATCTGCTCAGATGCCCTCTATGCCTCTAAACGCCGCCCGCATTTGCCCTTTCATGATGACGACGCTAGGAGAGCCACCTCGTATGCCACGTTATGATCTATAGTTCTCTGCTGGGCCCATCTCTGCATCACCAAGTGACCCGAGATGGGTCTGACAGCCTCTATTGCGGAAGGCTGTACACACAAGACTGAAGCCAACGTGGCAGCCAAGAGCGCGTCTGGCCAAGCTCTTCCTCTTCCTTCTATCACCACCGCCTTCTATTTCCATTATTCGCTCCCGCAACAGCATGACCTGTGACCTGGGAATTTGCAGAGTCACGGGAAACACGTACGTGAATGGATTTCCTCATTGATCTCGAGATTTTACTGCGACGCACACTGGACGCGCTCGGCGTGTGGGTGGCCATCTTCATCATCCTCATCCATGGCACCCTCACCTCCGAATGCTCGAGCACCGGCGTTGGTATCGGGGTCCTCGAGATCCACCGGCTCGGTCATAGCCTCGTTGGGTGGGACGTTCTGGAGGGCAGGCGCGGGGAGGATGCTGCGCAGCGCGTCGAAGGCTGCTGGGTCAGCTGTCCAGCCCTTCTCTGGGAATTTGACGGTAAACTGGATGTAGAGGTTGCCAAAGTCGTGGTGGCGGTACGACGGCATACCCTGGCCACGAATCATCTTGACAGCACCTGCAACACAGGTCAGTACGGCGGAGCATGCTTAGATTGCGCACATTGACTCACCTGGTGCAATGGCCTCGCCAGGCAGGATATCGATGCTCAGCCACCGGTCGTCGAGGTGTTCAACGAAGATGGTACCTCCAGCAAGTGCTGTCACCAGCTCGACATCGCAGTTGAAAAGAAGGTCGTCGTCTTTCCGGGTGAAACGTGGGTGGGGCTTCTGCTCGATCTCGAAGACGACGTCGCCAGCCATGATACCAGGGGCCTGATCACCCTCACCTCGAAACTCCACGCGGGCGCCACTCTTGACACCTCTGTCGACATTGACGTGCAGGACCTTTCTGTCGACAACGGTCTTCTTTCCACTGCACTGCTTGCACCGATCCTTGTCCTTGATGATCTCTCCCTCTCCGTTACAGTCGGGACAGGCCGTCTGGAAACGCTGGATCATGGGGCCCATCTGGCGCATCATCGTCTTCATACCGTGGCCATCGCAGCCAGCGCAGCGCTTGACGGCGCCCTCCTTGCCTCCACGGCCCTCGCACTTGGGGCAGATGATGGAGCGCTGGAGCGCCAGCTTGGAGACCTTGCCGCGGTAGATGTCCTCGAGGGAGACCTTGTGGGTATGGTGGATCGTGCGAGCCTTGGGCGGGCCGCCGCGAGAGGGACCACCGCCACCGAACATGCCTCCGAAGCCACCCAGGCCACCGCCGCCGAAGAACTGAGCAAACAGGTCCTCGGCGGCCATGCCACCGCCACCGGCGGCACCATCCAAGCCAGCCTCGCCCAGTTGATCATAAGCGCTTCGCTTCTGAGGGTCGGACAGAACTTCGTAGGCTTGCGAGATCTCCTTGAACTTGTGCTCGGCTTCCTCGTTGCCAGGGTTCTTGTCTGCGAATGGTCAGTTGATGAATCGCGATAGAAACGGTAAGGATAGGTGCTGTAGCTGGTGGAGCATACCAGGGTGGTACTTCAGGGCATTCTTCTTGTAGGCCTTCTTGAGATCTGCTTCGCTTGCGGTGGGCGACACCTGAGCGACAAAGTCAATACTCGTATCTACAGAGGATCTCGTTGCGTTGTAGTTGGATACATACCCCCAGCAAGTCGTAGAACTTTGTCTCCCGAACCATGTTGGCGGCTTGGGCAGGGCAGAATCGGGATGTTTTGACGGATGGGAATCACTAAGTTCGGTCGATTGGTAATGGTTATCCAAATCCGGGGCTGTACATGGTCCATTAGCATTCAACAATACTGGCTGGTATACACATGACTTGATAGAAAAGAGACGGCACTCTGCTCCCTTGATGATTCGGGGAGATGCGAGAGGATTATCAATAAGAGGAGGACTCACCAGAAAATTTGCAGAGCCGAGGAAGAATGCGCGCTGTGTGACAGCCGCGAGGTGTGGTCAAGGAATGCGCTGTGTGGCAGCACTCCGACGGAGATCCGGAGGTTGTTGGGACGGTGTCGAAAGGCGTATGATTTGCGAAGACCACGACGATCGTGTGCAGAGAAGAGAAGTCGAAATTGCGCCGATGCGAAGGAGGTTTGTTGGAGGATTGCCGGTGGTGAGGGCGCTGGTGAAGGACGGGACTTTTTAGTATCAGTCAGACTCCAGCGCCAGCAGATGGATGGTGTCTACTAAGGCAGTAAGGCGAGTTCATTTTTAGCCCCAGTGCCGGGTTACAAGAGGCTGAACCGCGCCGCAATGGAATCGCGTGGAAGGTGCTCGATCTGTTAGCGAAGGTACACTTGCAGCCTTCCCCACCACCAAAACCACGTTGGCACACTTGACTTTTTGCTGTCAACACAAATATGGACAAAGTTCTCTCTAACAAGGGCAGGGACGCCCCGCAGTCTGGACTCTGGACAAACCAACCGGGCGGCAAGCTGCTGGAAGGGCCTTGTCCCGTGTCGGCATCTGCGCTCCCGGCTCCCCAACAATGGGGTTACACAGTAAACCCTGGTGCTGGCTGGCTGGTATAGAACCATACAAGGCAGTCAAGGCAGGCGGGCAGGCGGAGGCAGGTCTACGATGTGAATTCATGTGCTTGGAAGGGCCCCCCCCCCGGCCCCACCCCCACCCCCACCCCACCGTCTTGACACTCGACACTATCAGCTGCAGGGACCAAACTATGTTTCCTTGTTGTTCTGTTCTGCAATGTTGCGTCAGAGTCGTGTCTTTTGCTCCTTTATAGTGCTTGACCAAGAGCATTGAATGACTGATGGAGCACCGGCAGCAAACTCTGCTCTGTCATGACTTCTACCGAAGTGGTTGGTAGGTCACTCACTGCCCTTGAGCAGGTGGGGGCTTTCCTCACTGCAACTTAGCGAACACTTACTTCTCTTACGGTGTTCTGCTTTTAGCTGCCAAATGATGCGGATTGGCAGCTTCAAAGCCTTGTGGGATATTATATTACCCCCCTCCACAACTTGCCACTGTCTTGATCCGAGGCCACCTGACCTGCCCTCAGACTGAGCAAAGCTTCAAACCCAACAAGGTGTCCAGGGCCCATGGCCACACTCAAAGGACCACAGTAGAATCTCGACGTTGCCATCGCTTCTTTGCGTATCAACCAAAGACCTCACAGCTCTTTCAAGATTGCATCTGCCTCCCTCCACCCACTGAGCAGCGCGCCATGCACTGTAGCAAAGTGATTAATACTGGTGTGTTCCCCAGCGAATCTCAGCACACCTCCCTCTGCGTTCACAGCCGGCTTCTGGAACTCTCCGCGGTGCTCTGGCTCAGACAAGCCGGTGATCATATGGCTGTAGCTGCCCCTCGAGAACTCATCCGTAGCCCATCTGCTCACGTGGATGGCGTCAGCCCCGGGCGGCTCTCGACCAAGCCAGTCCGTCAGTGCACGATGTACTATTCCACCGGCCTGCTCGTCAGTCATCGCTTCGACTTGGACAGCGTTCGCGCAGGAAACGAAGGCCGAGAGAACCGGGAAGCCGGTGAGGTTGTGGAGGTTGATGAGGGACAGGACACGGAGGCCGGGAGTTGTTTTGCCATCCTCGTGGATCTCGATGCCGGAGAGCTCGTCCGTAAAGCCCATGATGGTGTCTGGTGACGATACATCCTCGCTCTCGCCGCCGCCATCTTTCGTATCCAGGGTGATGGGCCGGCGTACAAGGCCCTTTTCAAAGATCGACGTGTACGGCTCTTCCGTCCACCATGGAGTCTGATATATCAGCATTATCTTGTCGAGCGTCCCGAAACCAAGGCTTCTGATGGCTGCTTGCTTTGCGGAAGGCAACGGCGGCACGAAGAGGCTTGGTAGCGTTGTGGCCGAGGCGTGGTTCTCGGCATGACGCTGAAGTACTCCCAGAGGTAACGAGCAGACAACCTGTCCCACAGTGTATGAGCCGCGGCTGGTCTCGACTTGGATAGGCCTCTTGCTCCAGTCAATATGCTTGACCTGTGCGCCCAGCTGGATCAAGTCAGCCTGTTTCAGATCCTTGGCCACCTCGTCAATCACAGCTGCGTAGCCGTCCTGCAAGAAGACTTGGTCACCGTCAAAGTCATCAATACCGAATTCGAGCAGGCTCATTCCTCGTTGGTCACCAGAATGCTCGGCAGACTGCGCAGCCAGCGGTGCGGCTTCCATGTTTTCCACAAATTGTGGCATGGCACTGATAGAGTGATGATACTCTTCCGGGAGTGCCTCGTATGTCTCGCGGAGTTCCTCGGTCTCGGTGATAGCCTGAAGGGTCGTGGTGTGCTTTGCCTTGTCTAGATCCTCCGCAGCTGCTTCGTGGAGAGACCCGATCATCGACCAAAGTGACCCCAGCATTGTCTCCGCCACATCTTTGGGAATCACCCTGTCCCCATCACGTTCTGGGGAGGTCTGAAGGGAGACGGCGGACCGTAGCTTGATCCAGGGTTGGCGATCCGCGGACTCGTCGTCCGGACTCTCGACATCATCCTTGGTTCCGGGTGGAGGTGCTTTGAAGACAACAGACCCAGAAAGCTCTCTATACCTCTTGTGAGGCAGCACGCTCATCAAGGGATTTGGCTGCTCCTCGGTGCCAATGCCATGGATCCAGTTGGCGCCCGTGTCCAGACGACAACCCTTGACGTGAACGGCTTCAATGCGGCCACCGATCCTGTTCCGCCCTTCCAAGACCAAGAGCCGACCCTTTTCCTTGAAATGTTGATTCTGATAGAGTCTCGAGGCGCAGGCCAACCCGGACATTCCGGCACCGAGAATCAGAGTGTCATAATGTCGACTTTGACTCGCTGTTGCTGCCGCCATGTTGCTGGTGTTCTTCCTCATTCCAGCCAAGCTCAAGAACCTTGGAACCTTAGAAACCGCCGTTTCTAACGCAGGGAGCAAACCAGACGCAAACGTCGCGTGTTCGTCTCGAATCGGAGGGATACTGGTCACATTGATTTCTGATGTCAAGACTCGGGCCATTTCGGACTTAAGACCAGCAATGCGCATCATTTCCACGACTTACCCCAACAGCTTAATCACTCCTCCCGTTCCCTTTGGATCGCATATGGTGCGCCGGAACTCCTGAGATTTTAAAAGCAGCAACGGCATTCCCTATCCACATTACACGGGCTGTGGGTCTCCTAAGCGTCAATGGCCGGTGCAGGACCATTGAGATAACTCACCGAGCCAGGCATGACTAATTGGGACAGCTTCTGACTTCATCCAATCCTCCGAGGTGTGAGATTTAAAAAGATTCCCCTCGTAAGCAACACAAAAAAAAACCGCGTTCGGACTTAAGCTTGGCCGAATTAAGTCCTAATGCAGGACCACGCTGGCGGGCTGGCTGACCCCCCCCTTAGGCATCGGCCGTGGGGGCTCACCAGGACCCGCCGATCGGGACGTGGTCAGACTACGAACCTGAATTGTGCCTCCGAAGCTCTTCGAAATCCCGACCGTTGTCCAGAGGAAACTTAACCGGAAACAGGACCCAATATGGTGTCGTCTCGTGGAGCAACGTCAGGCCAGTCAGCCGAGTCACGTCAGGATCAAACTGGCGAGTCCTCTGAAAGCAACGCGAAAAGGAACAGCGCTGTTCGGAAGGAACAGAACAGAAATGCCTCCCGAGTATATCGTCCGTGGCACTGACTCCAGTACACTCTGGGCATTGGATGCTAACCCCGGTCTTCAGGTGAGAGAAGGAAGCAGAAACTCGGTCTCCTGAAGAAATTACTCGAGCAGGGAAAGGGTCAGACAGGTGCTGAAGACGGCGCCCCTGTTGATCAAGTGGAAGCTTCCTCTTCTCATGGTAATGATGAATCTACTCGAACAGCCTCCGGCCCCATGGGGACCAGTTCACCGCCGGACAGCCACACTGTCTCTCCCGAAGCCCATCCGAGGAACGATGCTGGAGATGAGTTTGCGCCAGCCGTGTTTGAGGAATGGTCATTCGACACTCCGTGGCCGGTACCGACCAATGACCCCATTCTCGACCTCGCGGTCGCTCGAGCGGGCAGTTTCTCGGGCGCCATGCCTACCTTGGCCTCTTCTGCACGGGCATCAAGTAGTGCAAGCAGACGACCAGAACTTGAGGCCGAGAATGGACCGCATGCGGGACTCCAAGTGGCTTCTGCTCTGGTCGCTGCAGGATATCACCGGCACTGGGGTTTGCAGGATAACGCTTCGTCACCGGAACAACAAGACAAGCAGAGAGATGACAGTCTCCTGAGCTTTTTCAACGGCCTCATGAATCTGTCAAAGCCAGTGATCAATCGAGTGATCTACGTCCAAGAGAACGGACTCTTTGGCGCCGTGGTGGAGAACGCACTCGCCCTGGGCGTCATGAAAGCTGCGCAGCTGCTCTTTGACGCGGACGGAACCAGTCCTTTCTCTAGGGAATGGGTTGAGACCAAGGGTTCAATACAGCTCTCAGACATGCGGTCGAAGTTCGCGAGCACGCCCAAGGATTTACAGCCGGTAGACATCCAGTTCACGTTTGACCACCATGTCTACCTCGACGTCATCCCCTTTCCCTCGTTCCGCGATACGGCCCTGAAGGCGCTCACCTGCGACCCTCCGCTCTTTGACGAAGACGAGATGTGTGCAGACATGTGTGCTGCCGGTGGGCTCATCGTCTGGGGGTCACAGGGCAACAGCCAGGGCATGGAGGCCTGTCGGCCGTGGGACATGCGCAGCTGGGAGCCGAAGCCGTGGTTCCTCAGGAAATACTGGTATCTCTGTGGGGGCTGGGACGACGAAATGTGGAGGGCTGCGAGGTGGTGGCACTCTATGAGGAACGAGAGACTGGCGACCAGGCCCCCGGACTTGTCACAGTTGGTTCAATGATGAAGCTATCCCGAGCGACCTCGTGGAATACTCGCCACTATTGGAAGTATCACAAGATTGCAGAGCAACAACTGGGTCACATGCAGGCCCGCCACAGATCAAGTCACAATACCTATCACCGCAGTGGACTCTATTGCGCCTAAGTTTACTAAAATCTCGAAGCTCCTCTGTCCTCCTCCGGAAGAAAATCGTCGATAACGAATGTTAGAAGCGAATAATATGCACAACCCTCCCCGCGCCATGTACGCCAACAGAATCCGAATCCAAACCCTTCATGACTACCCATTGGTATGTCTGAGGACACCTTCTAGGTCGCAACGAGGCCACTGCTGTGCGATCGTATGCCGAATTTAATTGCAATGCGCCAGGTACTGCTAAGGGCACCTACAAGTACTCGCGCCGCTTCGGACCACAAATCGGCATTCCTCGTCCTTCTCCCTCTAGGCCCCGTGCCAATAACCATCGGATTCGAGTGCACATATTTTCTGCCAGACCAAGCAATCTTCCAGAGTGTAATATGTGTCAAACGGGAGATCGGTCGTTCGGGGCCCGGCCGCAGCGGCTGCGCGGCTGTCCACAGGCGCAGCCGGCGAAGCGGCAACGCCTGTGGACAATATGGCGGCCGTGATGGCTAAGACGTGGGGAGAATGCATGTTTAAAAGTACTTGAAGAGAACGTTTCTCAGAGTGAATATGTTGTTTGTTGGTTCTGTAAGGAATTAGCAGTGTTGATGAGTTCTGTGACCTGGGTTCCAACCATCTCAGCCAACTGGGGATCCGGGATCACATATATAGACCTGCACATGCCTTGGCCTTCACAGACTCCGGCATTCAATTGTCATGATAGCTCCCTGGTGCTGCAGATCTCTCTCACTGGGGCATAAGTCCGCTTTGAGTGCCTGACAAAGACGGAGCAGACGCAGCTTTCAGAACGCTGACCCTCCCTTGTCAGCGAGAACAAGTATACGCGCCTATTCAGACCCTGAACAGGACATTTCTTCCTCCCGGCGGCTGCAGCCGTCGCGTTCAATCTCGATGATCTTTTCCAGTTTGTGAACAAGCCATCTCGCAAGCCGTCTTTGCACACCGCGTCGCCTTGTGCGGTCACCGCCCTGGCGTTGATTGAGGGCGGGGAACTTTTGACAGACGCGCCGTTGACGAAGGCAAGGGCACGAGGACGGCCTGTCTGTAGTATCGCTGATCACAGACCGAAATAGGCATGAAGAAGAATGACGACAATGATGATGTGCAGTGAAAGGCACGAAGTCGCCAAACCCGGGACGCGCTTCACGATTTTATGGGACTTTTCACACACAACAGTCTCTGAAAATATCATATTTTATTCGTTTTGGGTCTAAAGCTCCCTCAACAAGAACAGTGACACAGCACATGACATCCACTTTTTCGTTATGTGCCTTCTTATCAACGCCGTTGAGATAATCGGGGCCGGTGGGGTCGAGGGGTCTTCCCGGCGGACGAACATGTTCGATCTCATCCACAAACACCCTCTCAACATCATTCCCTGCCCGCCCCGTCCAGAGATCACCTCCTTAAGATGGACGACTCCAAAGGCCTCGCGATAGCCTTCGAAGAGGCGAAGCTCTCTTACTCAGAGGGCGGCATACCGGTAGGATACCACCATCCCTGTGTAGAGGACCTTTTCTATGCTTCTCTTAGCACAACTCTCCATGTCTCAAAACAACGGCCGCCCCAAACCACCAATCCTCCTATCTCTTTGAGCATGCGGACCAAGTAACGAAACCACCAGATCGGCGCCGCCCTGGTCGGCAGAGACGGCACCCTCATCGGCCGCGGCCACAACCAGCGCGTGCAGCTCGGGTCCGCCATCCACCACGGCGAGACGTCGGCGCTGTACAACTCGGGCCGCCTGCCGGCGCGGGCTTATCAGGGCGCCACCATGTACACGACTCTGTCGCCGTGTGACATGTGTAAGTCCTTTCTTTTCACATGATCAAGGGTTTTTTTTTGGGGGGGGTTTTTTTTGTCCAAACGACAGGCGCCGCTCCCCTCCTCTCTTACTGTTCATATCTCCTACCTTTTGGCGTTGTGGTTATTACTAGCCTGCGACAGCGTGTATCCAACAACAAGCCCCCCCCCCCACTGTTGAGAACCCAATTCTGGGGACAAGTGCAAGTCGTGCTGATTGAGAGGACGGGACGCAACAGGCACAGGTGCATGCCTCTTGTACGGTATCAGCCGTGTAGTCATTGGTGAGAACAAGAACTTCCTCGGCGGCGAGTCATACCTGCGCTCGCGAGGTGTCGAGGTCGTCGTGGTGGGCAATGCCGAGTGCAAGGAGCTGATGGACAAGTTCATTTCCGAGAAGCCTGAATTATGGTATGTCGGTCTCAGACTCGGCAGAGGTCTACCTGGAGAATTTCTGTAAGGCATCCACTTACTGACTTGCGCGTAGGAACGAAGACATCGGCGTCGAAGAGAGGGTCTACTCGAAGGAGGGCACGGCCCCCTAGAGGACCTGGGAGCTCGGACCGGACGCACGTGCGCAGTAGGCACTAGAGTGTACTTCATATAAAGGTTCAGATTTATCGCTACAGGCGCCCGAATGCGCCAAAACAGTGTGCTATTGCCCATTTTTATGTCTATGTGACACAATACCGGACGCCCCTTTTGGATGGATCCTTCCTTCATTCCTGGTGATGATTTACACGCAATATAACACCTCGCTCTCCCAATTGCCACAGTGCGGCAACCCTTCCTGTAGATGCACAGCCAACAGGCAGGATCTAATTTGAAACAAGACGAGATGAAAATACGAGACTGTATATGTGAAGCCGTCTCCCAGCACAACCAGCTGCAATGCTCCATGGATACCGACAAATCGAAGCAGCGTTCAAGCTGCAATACCTCTGGTATAGAATCGGAAGAATGAACGGCATAGACTTTGCGGGAGTCCTCCACGTTCGAGGATGTAGACTTGTACGAACACCTCGACTGTTCACTTCGGGTTCGGCGTTGCGGCGTAATACCGTTGTCACTGCACGAGGACCCGAAGGGCCTCGGGCATTGTGTATCCGTGGAGATCATTCTGTGCTGTGTTGGCTCAGTTCTGCAGCCGGAGCTTGCTGTGATCAGCTTGTTGGGATCCACCAAAGTATTGGCCCCTAATGCAGCAGGTTTCGCAGAGATGGGCTGGCCGAGGCACCGCTTGGTTGACGGTTCTCTGGAGGTCGTGTCGATGGACCGCCCGTCTCCCTCCCAACGAGAACGCTTTCTCTTGCCATGGGTGGGCTTCCGTGGGGAGTCGAGAATGGCGAACGTTGAGGATGGAGGACCTGGGAGAAAGGATGCTCAGCAGGTCTCGGAGGAGGACCACCATTTATGAGATGATGAGGAGGAGGTGGTGGTGGATGAGAAGCCTGGTGCGGATGTTGAGGCTGGTGAGGTTGATGATATGAAGGGGGCATGAAAGGGCCACCATTTGACATTTGTGGAGGTGGACCGCCATGACCACGCGGAGGTGGACCGCCATGACCACGCGGAGATGGTGGCATGCCATTCGCCATCGGTGGGGGGTGGGGACCGTGGTGTCCGTGAGCATGGCCGTGGCCATTCTGCAAAGGTGGCGGTGGCGGGGGTATATTCGACAATGGAGGAGGTCGCAGGTGATTTGGTGGCGCCAGTGGCGCCATGGAACTGGGAGGTATGTGTGGATGGGCCCCATTCATGTGGTGGGGTGGTGGCGGAGGAGGCGGATGAGAGCCGTGTTGCGACGAAGGTCGGCGCCAGTCATTGTATGATGGTGCCTGCGAAGGAGGTGGCGGGTATTGAGGCATTGGCGCGGGACCTCGCGGCATGCCAGCGGGGATCGAAGGGGGTGCGATGGGTTGCGCAGGGTGCGATGGCGGGGGCGGAGGCTGAACCATGGGAGCCGCCATGGGAGCCGCCATGGGAGCCGCGACAGGAGGCGCCATAGAAGCCGGAGGAGGTCCCTGGTGGGGTCCAGGGGGTGGTCCGAGGCTCGGTGGAGCAATCGACGGCGGCCGACTTTGTTGCGACGCTTGCTGGGAAGCCACAGCTTCCAACGATGACTGCCGGGGAGGATGATCCCAAGGTTGTGGAGCGATCCGTCCAACACTCATCAAGTTCTGTGGACTGTTGGCGGCCTGTACAGCCTGCACGGCCTGGGCAGATGACTGCGAAGCCTCCGTTGGCGGCGGTGAAGGCGGCGTCGTCTCCTTCTTCACGACGACAGGCCGAGGCTGACGGTTGGCCTTTTTACATTTGTGGCACTGGTGGTTTCGCTGTGCCACAAACTTTTGAGCCTCTGCACCCAGCGCTCCGTGATACCCGTTGACAAGCGATCGTTCCTGGGATTCGTCGATGGGATACCATTTGGGACTCACGTCGGTGCCACAGGTAATGCAAATTTTGCCCGTTGGCTGTAGAATGGCCGGGAGATCCTCTTTGATGCAGCCATTGACTTGAGCTGGCGCCACAACTGTCGGTGGTATTGTCGTTGTCGAAGCACGTCGATTTACCGGTGACACGGCCACTGTGGCACTAGATGCCTTGGCTGTACTCGGGATCAGGTTGGCCTTCCGGGCGCAACCCGTCAACGTCAAGTCAGCCTGCTTGAAGTTCCGCACATACAGCTGAAGTGCATTCAATCCCATCTCATCCACTAAATCGTGTATCCGGTGCACAGTCGTCTTCGGAGGATGCTCTTTGCACCAAATCGCCGCGGTCATCGTTCCGCTTTCACCTCCGATGCTTACGATATTGTGCTGGTCTCTTCGCGAACCTTTGACAGGGGTGATGTCGAACCCGAGAGTGTAGCCGGCCTGATATGCACACTCCACGTGCACGGGCGCTTTGCAGTGGTGACAAGCCACGCAGGCACCGCCCTGGGCCTTGCAGGCCTTGCAGACCTCCTGATAACGAGCTCGGGGTATCGATGGTATGCCTTCGCTAGGTTCTAGTGCCTTCGCGTTGCCGAACTTGACCTCCTGAGTGAAGACTGCGCAGGTGACATGAACCCAGTTGTTGTCTGCCGTCCTCTTGAGCGGCTCTCTTGGGTTGACAGGCCGGCCAAGATCCTCCTGCCGTTTGCGATAGTGCTCGGCCGCCTTTACGGCCAGTTCCTTGTCAAGCCGCTCGCGCTCGCGTTCTTTCTCTGTTTTCTTCTTGTGAGAGATCTTTGGAGGCTCCACGAAGTCGTGTTCCGTGCTCTTGACTGGGCAAAGAATGCATGCGAGGTTCTGCATGCATCGTTAGGTACGGATGTGGTTGAAAGCTGATATGCAAAGACTTACCAGAGACGCTTGCGGATTTTTGTCGTTGGTGCATGTGTCGCAAATCCACTTTCCAAAATGTCGATTGTCGATGACACCGTAGCAGTTGCGGTGTACGGTCATCCGGCATTCTCTGCACTGGAGATGCTGGTCTCCCAATGGCTCCATTTGGCGGCAAATCGAGCAAGGCATGATCCGTGGCTTTGGCATCGGAGGCGGAGGTGGTGGACCTGGCTTTTCTGCTGGCTTTTCCTTTTCCTTTTCCTTTTCCTTCTCCTTCTCCTTCTCCTTCTCCTTCTCCTTGTCCTTCTTCTTGCTCGTAGCAGTGCTGACGACACTTGCAGCATCTGGTGCCACAGATTCAGAGTCTCTGTCAGACTTGAGTTTCTTACGAGGCGGCTCCTGCGCCGTCGATGTGGCGGCAACAGCAGGAGCTGCCGACTTTGTAACCGCAGGTGGCGGCTCTGGCGTGCTGTAATTGGTCAAGGCGATCATCTCGTTCATCGCCTGCAGCTCCTTCAGCATTTCCTCGTCGAGCTTTTTCTTGAACGCCCGACCGCCAGCAACAGCAACCTTTTTGGCGACCTCCTCGAGATCCTCCCACTGAATAGCATACCGACGCCAGAGTTCGGCGCACCTTCTGCACAAGGCCACCACATACTGAGCGCCCTTGTCCTTGTTCTTGTTGCCATTCTCGGTGACCATGGCAGCTGTGACGTTGGGAGCACGGCGCCACTGCCTCGAAGACTTGGTGTTACAGAACTTGCACATGAAGCCCTTCTTCTTGACCCTGGCTTTCTCGTTGTCGAATGCTGAGTCGTCATGGTCATCTGCAACCTCGTCGGCAGCCCTGCTCGCCTCGGCCTGTGCCCTTTTGATCTCTTTCTTGCCCTTCCGCTGTGAATAATTACCCCAGATCTGCTTGCCCCTTGACGTCTTCTTCCACTTGTACCAATGCCGAACGATCATACCATGCGGCACCGTCTTGACGTATTTCTTGACAAGCTGCAATTCTGAGCCGTATTTGGGCACTGCGTCCTCGAATTTCTTCTGCTCGGCTGGAGATAACTCGGGCTCCTTGAAGGCCGCTTTGTCGGTAGCAGCCAGAGCTTGCAAGGCCTTCTCGGCATTGTAGTTGTTCTTGTAAAGCAGATCTCGTGCGACATCCTCCAAGTTGGTACTCCTTTGGGGCACGCCGAGCACCTTCCACATGCCTCTGGCTTTGTCCATGTACTCGTCAATACCAGCCTCAGAGATGATGATGTCACCATCCGCGTCCTTCAGGATCTCTCCGCTTTTGTCCTCGATAGGCTTCCAGAGACACTGAGAGGTGTTGTTCGGGTCATCCTCAGGCAGATCATCACCGCGAGGAACGTATCCGGGGAATGGTTCATCCTGAATATGCTTTGGGCGAAGTTCGCGCTCGCGTTTGTCTTTCTCAATCAGGGCCTGCAGTTCTTTGGAAAGTTTGCCATCCTTCTTGCCCCTCTTGATCTCCAGTGGCTTTACGAACTCAATCGGTTGGCCTGGCCAGGGGTTCACGGTGGCTTGGTGTTTAGGGCCAAGCCTGGAGCTCGCGCGAGGGTAAATGCGATCATCATAGTCGAGCGCATCTTCTATCTTGCAGTGCATGCCAAGATATCTGTAGGGCCAGAGGCTTGCTTGACGTAGCTGCTCCGCGGTTGGAGGAGGGTGCTCCTCCTCCTCGCTGGGGCTGGTCCGAGCGGTGTCGGCGTGAGCCGCATCCTCGTCCTCTTCCTCGGGGACCTCCTCATCCTCGGTAGCAGGCTGAGAGCCATGAAGATGCGGCGCGTTGAGAGCCTCGAGCCTCCTCTCCTGAGCAAGATTGCAGGGACCACAGGCCCAGCCAAACCCGCGGGCAGGCTTCTTGTGCAGGACCGGACGCACACATGTCATATGGTACACGTCCTTGCAGACTGCGCATTCGACCGAAGTGGCACTGGAAAGTACCCAATCTGGTTAGCGCATGCGAGGCGGTAAGACTTTGCCAATAAGGGACTAGCGTAGATTGAGCGCCCCTGCCATCGCACTTGGCATCGGTGGCATGGCTGATTTTGGAGCACCAATTGTTGGGGGGTGGTCAACCTTGAACGCCGGGGCCGGGCACGCTGGGCGGTGGTGCTGGGACCTGGGTCGGGACCAAGACCCGCGGCCTGTATTCAGGGCTGACGTGCTGCAAAGAAGGGGAACGAAACGGAGACGGGGCAGGACAGGGTATGCGACAAATTGAGAGCAGAAAAACGGGGGCGGTGGGTGAGGATGAGGGTCAAGGCCATTCATGGCTGGGTACGTACCTGGCGCAGTATGCGTTGCATCGCTTGCAGGACTTCGCAGCACTCGTGAGCTCCTTCCCACGGCCCTGCTCCACCAAGACGAACTTCCACTGCTCGTCCAAAACCTTCTTCACCCGCTCGGGCACATTGACAATCTGCGAAGTCGGGATAGCATCGTAGTGTTTCGAGATGTAGCGGTCGTACAGCTTGTCCCACCAGAAGCAGTCTGGGATCTTGCGGTAGTCCTCCAATTTGGCTATGTCAGCTTTGTGCGTGACAGTGCATTTGCCACGCAGCGTGTTCAGAGGGCTGATGTCCGAGTGCATTGTCGCATACAACAGCCGGGTATCCTGTGTCTTGCGGGCAATGTCCTTGGGTCTGTAGAACCAATTGACTCGTATCGAGTCGACTTGGGCCGACGGATCATTGTTCTTGTGCAAAAACTCCATGATCCGGCCAATGTAATATGGCTCTCCGGGCGGCTCACAGACTAAGTAGACATGATCTGTATGGGTGCATCAATAAAGACTGATATGCATCGAAGCCTGGGAACAGAACAAATGAGGGAGGAGAGGAGACATGCTCACCGTTTACGGACAACACAGTGCCATCGTCGGCTGTCAGTGTGTTATCTCTTGGGCGAGCCTTGGTATTTTCGAAACTCATCAGGTTGGTCTCGGGATAACCCGTGGTGCGGCCCAGAGTCTTCTTCAAGGTGCTGTTCGAGTTTCCAGACTTCTGCGGAATAGTGGTGGCCTGGGTCTGGGTTGAGTTGGCAGAGCTTGTCTGGGTGCCCGACTTGCGCTTCTTGGATACTTGCTGCGTGACAGGTGCGGTGGCAGCAGGGCCCGCCGCAGAAGACGGGGGTGCTGGTGCTGCAGCTTGACTGTGCTGCTGCTGCTGCTGTTGCAGTTGCTGCTGCAGCAGCAGTTGTTGTTGTTGCTGCTGCTGTTTGATGGCTGCTGCAGCCTTGCCATTATCCGTGGTGGGAAGAGGTTTGCGTATTGACGATGCAGCTGGGCGCGGCGCAGCGTCATTTGACCCGCCAGTTGGGTCTGGTTGCCGTTGCACCTTCTTGGAGTCGCCGTCATCTTTCCGTTCGGGATACATTTCGAAATCCATCATCTCGACATCCTTGTCCTCTGCATAGTTTGGGCGAGCTCTCCCATTCCTGTTGCGAGAACGAGTGCCATATGGTGATGGGCCGCTACCAGCGCCGTCCTTGGCGTCTGGCGGGTTGGAGAGGGATGAAGAAGAAGGGGACTTGGCCATGGGTTGAGACGTGGAAGGGCCCCTGCCATACGCCATGATGTCTGTATCGGATTTTCTGGATTGTGCTCCGGAGGTGGGCGACGGAGAAGGGTTCCTCGACTGCTGCGTCGGCGTAGGTGCCTGGGATGCCTCTTTTGACGATGCAGCGGTGGCGGGAGGAAGTGAAGGGCTGTCAGTGCTGCCGGCAGCGCTTGGCTGTGATTTAGGAGCCATGGCGCGTGTGACAGCGTGAGCGCCGTGGTCCTGAGGTGAAAGTGGGAAGAACCGATGGAGCAAGGCGGCGCCCACCCTCTGCAATGTGTCGGCGCCGCGTGAAAGGGACCAGGAGATCAGACTAGGAAAATTACAGAATCAGGATGGTATGTGTCTCGCTCCATCAGGAGCCTGCAGAGCAACCAAAATCCGCTGACTTAGGGACGGATGAATGGTGCACGGTGATGAGGCTGGTAGAATTGAGTTTAGGTGTCGAGAAGACAAAACGCCAGATATGTGACGTGGAAAGACTGCCACACGAGCAGATCCAAGTCGGAAAGCCGGGGGGCGCGAGGTGCGGATATTCAAGGCCGGTCGGCTGTGAAAGGTCGACAGCCAGATGGAAGGGGCGTACAAGGTGCCGAAACAGCACCAAGAGATATGATGGGCGGTTTGAAAGGCCGACGGAATCAGAATGAGTCCAGCGGGAAGGGGCCAGGTCGGGACAGGCGACAGACCAAGGGAAACTCGCGTGCTGAGCTCGTGTGTGTGCGCGTGTGTGTGTGGAGGTGATGATGAGGAAGGAAGTTTGCTAGGAAAGGCGATATAATAGGAAATGGGGGAAGGAATGAAATGGGCTGTGACCGGGGTGGATTAGGTAAGGCAGGGAAGAAAAAAAGTAGGTCGTCGAGTCCCGGATCCTAGCTCAGAAATAAGACCAAAGAAGGGTCTGTGGTAGCCGTCAGTGAGGCAAGGTTTGGGTGTGGGCGTGGGTGAGGTGTACGGTAGCCGCAGCCGCAGGCGCAGGCCGGGGCGTGGGGAGGGAAGGGCAGGTAGGCCGAGGTGAGGTGAGGTGAGGTGAGGTGAGGTTTACGAGGCGGAGGTAGAGATGACTGCGCAAGGCAGGGTAAAAAATACCCCAAAAAAGAGAGAAGCCTCGAGGGCGGCGAGCAGCGGTGGGAAGAAAGTTGCAATGTGCAATGATGGGATGGGATGGATGGGCCGGGCTAGTCAAAGAAAACGACCGGGGCCGGCTCCCCATGCGATGAATGTGTGTGTATGTATCATACGTATAACATCAGTCAGTCTCTCCCCCGGCGATCTACGTGACGACGAGCTAGCTCCAAGGCTGCTAATGCTAGGTACGGTTTGGGCTACAAAGTAGGTGCCTGCAAGATAGACACCAGGTTTATACTACACAAAGTGCGGGATGCCCAGGATGCAGACGTAAGACACAGACACCATCCCCATCCTCGGATGTTGAGGGGGGGGGGGTACATAAGCATCGTGGCAGAGGGCGAGATGCGAATATTGAATACAAATTGAAGAGACGGAACGTTGTGGGAGGCAGACGTGTCTGCGATTTTCAGAGGGGGGCCCGGGGGGTGTGTGCAGCTCTCTCCGGTCTGGGCGGGTCGGGTCAGGTCAGGACTACAGATTCAAGAATGTTACGAACCAGGCCGAAAAGCGAAGAGCAACAAGAGACAAGAAAGGCGAAGAAGACGAGGGATATGTCGCGGTGGGTGCTGCATCGACATGGGGGACATGCGTAGACAGGACATGCATGCCCAAGCCAGACGCCGCCTTCTGCACAAAGACCACAAACCCTGGACTAGACAGGGGTCCTGATTAATGTCGCCCCCATGTACCGAGAACTTTGTTCTCCAGGATCAAAAACTACCACAGTAACTGGGCGCCCTGCCGAGCCCTAAGAGGACGACATCCCTCGAAATGCCCAAGATATCAAATTCAATTTTGACGGCCATCAACGCGACAAATTGCATGAGAGTTGATCAAACATGAGAACTAATGAAGCGTCCTCTATTCTCGACAACTGCAACGTCTCAGATTTTCTGGTTGTTGGTCTAGTCGGCCATACGCCTCACTGTAATTGCGTCGGCGAGCGAGTACCTAGGTACCTAGTTACGGACGAGCCAGTGAAGGACAGAAGGAGTCACGCCAACGCCGGACCACAGACTTCAATCAGTGTATTCAGTCGATCGCGAGCCAAGACGAGCGAGCAACCCCTCACAGGCTCAAGACACAGACAAGGCCGATTTTCCCCGTGCATGGCATTGAGTTTAGAATAATCGGCTGTGGAAGAACAAGCCTCCAGGTGACCTGGTTTGAGATAGACTGTGAAGGTGATAATATGAATAAACAAGATGGTCTGCTGTCAAACACCCTGCTGCACGCAACGAGTGAGGTGATTTCTGCAGCAGACCACTCTGGAGTTTGCGTTCTTGTGGGCTGGGACGGGCAGGTCAACGAGATTGCTTGATCCGGTTGTCTGTTCCTGTTCTCTGCTCGCAGTTCGAAGGCCACGGCGACAGGGTTGTGGTTTGGGGGCCCTCGTCCCCCCCCCCCCCACCCTTGGCTTGGTGCGTGCCTTGTTGGCTGGAACATCCGGAAAGATCTCAACGTGCATGCAATCCGGCATCAAAGTACCCGCGACCTGTCCTCTACAAGATCACCGCCCCGTGTGTGGGTCCGCCGCCCAGGATAACTTCGGCATCCTCCCTCACCAACCTTGCCCACTCTTCTGCTGCATCTGGTAGGTGTTTGGCCAGAAGGCTCAGGTTCCTGGGGGGGAGACGAGAGACAGAGAAGAAGAGCAAGGGAAAAAGAGACCAATATTACTGGCCCCAACCATTGCTCATTCGCTGACTTGGGGCTGCCCCGGACTCCAGAGGACATGTCATCACTTCACCTCACCTCGCCCCTTGTGCCTGGTCTGGTCCGGTCTGGTGTGGTCTGTCTGGTTCTGGCCTGCAGGCACCATTTGCACCTCTCAGCCTGCCGCCGTGGCGACGACATGCCTTCAATGCCTTCCCAGGCCTTGGCGCCAATTGTGCGATTCCCTCACCGATGATTGCTGGTCCGAGATCATCCTTTCGCTCTTTCTTTCTTTCTCCCTCCCCCCCCCCTTCTCTCTCTCTCTCATTTTTGTAGCACAGAGCGGCCAGGCTGCACCTTCGGACCAGCGCGCTCGCCCGTTACTTACCTTGGTGATGCCAATCGAGCGAGTTGACTCGGGGTTGATAGGCCATGTTCGGCCATCTGCGGCAGAGGTCAGCAGCTGCGAGAAGAATGACTGCGCATTGCATGGGGATTTCCAGTCGGCAGTGGTGGCCGTCCTTTTCTCTGCGATCCTGAGCTAGGGTCCCAGCGAACGCCAGCAGAGCGGGCACGATGCATGCAATACACCCTAGACCAATACCATATACACTGGTAACACCAGACTAGCGAGAAAAGAAACCTAAGGGGAAAGAGTGGGCGGAGCGTACTTCAGCATCTGGCATGCTGGAACTGGGGCTCGATCTCCTCCAAGCCCACATCTCCCGTGATCTCCAACTCATCTGAAATGTCTCCCGTTTGAACGGCCGGCCCCATCAGTTGGGTATTTCCCTCTACCTCTGGCTGACACCCGCTCTTTCCATCCCCTGTCTTCAACAAGGTTGCAGCCGCTAAAAGTATCTCACCCTCGACGGCTGAATGGATCGGTTTGAAACGCGGTCGGCCATGAGGACAAGATGCTCAGTCGTGCCAGTGTCGTTTACGGCCACTCATCACAGGTGGTTCATGAAGGCGGTTCTCGGACCCCCGTCGAGCCTTCTCACGATATTCGGGATGTACTGACGGCCAATCTCGCATCTCCCCTCAACTCAGCCCCTAGATTGGCATCGGCTCGGCAAATACCTAGCTAGTTGGCTTAGCTCGCCCATCATCCGTACTGATTCTCAATAAGCCTGCCGTACGCCGTGGAAGAGGAAGGATTCCCCCCCCCCCCGGGCGTCCTCAGCATCGGTCTCGTCGCTGTGACTTGGCTTATGGGCTGTCGAGGATCCGAGTCGCGCAGATCCAAGACTCCGTCGCAGGTAATCATCCTGGATCGCCGACATGACCGACGTATTCATATTTGCAGCATCACTTCATATCACTGGCCCGAGAGAGGAGCCAGACAGCCTGACAGCACTATCAGTTCTGTACCTCGAGCTACTACAGAGTATTCACGTACCAGGCCCGATCGCCACGCCAGCATCACAGCCAAGGATCTTGCTCGCTAACATGGGTGGTGTGAATGATCGGAGCTGCCAAGTCATTTGCGCAGCTCTCGCGTCCTCTTTCCGAGCCAGACCGTCGACATGACCTGTTAGAAACAAGATATAGCACTGACAATCAACATGGATCCGAGGGGAAGAGCAATATATATATTGATCGACCAGTGGTCGGAACATCTAGAGCCTCGCACACGTTTTGCCCGGCATGGTCCTGAACCGCTCTGCCGGGCGGCGTCCCGAGAGAACGACGCCCTGGGCGACCTGGCATGATACGGCGGGCAGCTTTCCTTTTTGCGCCAGACTCGGAGGCTTGTTGCGCACCTTGAATCGCCAAGGTTTGCTGACGCTACCCTCCCATCAACCTTGACGGATCTGGTCGCAGCAGCCAACAACCTTCTTTCCGTTGCCACGTTTTGACGCCAGGGCACGCTGCACCGCTCGAGAGAAGAAAAAAGGGCGGGTGTCGTTGCTTTCCGCTCATGCATGAAAGCAAGCGGTCCCAGCGGCTGGGTTTGAACCAGGCCCCCTCACCCCTTCCACCCTTTCCCATTCCGCGCATGTCATCCCGCCAAATCCTCGGCGAGTGCCAAGAGGTGTCTTTGCCATGCTTCCCGTCCCGCAACCAACGTGCAATCTATCTGCTCCTTCTGCCCGCCACATGGGCCAAGATGCATTGCTTGCATTCCGGAGTCTCAAGGGGGAACAAAGGTCGCCATACCCAATCTGCATGCCAGCCATATCCTACTCTTGAAATCGTCCGCAGGTGACTTGCTGATGTTTTTGTCCCTGCTGGAGAGGCATTGTGAGTATTTTTGGGACAGGGTAAACAGTTGCTGCCAGCTGTTTCAAAGATCAAACTCAACGATGGTCACCGCTCGGCGCCAGTCAGGGGGGGACCGCTGACATTTCCTTGGGCCATAGCTGCGCACTGCTGCGTAGGCCTTGCCAACCACTGACCATCCATATCAAATCGGTTTGGCCTAGCTCTCGGCGGGCAGCCCTCTTCCAGAAGGATCATCGGCCAATTCTCCGAGTGATAGCACCTGCGCGTCAGTTATGCTGGCGGCAATCTCCCCTATTCACATCGGCAAAAGTGCATCTGTCTCAGCAGTCGGCAAGGGTCCAGGTTGACAGCAGGCGGCGCAGGCGACGTGGTCTGTGAAAGACGCGAAAGCCGAGTCAGCAGCGTGCCACGCGTTCCCGCGAAACCACTGCGCTGGCTGTCTACACGTGCAAGCTCGTTGAACCGTCGTCCTAGAGCTGCTGCAGACTGCGGTCCTGACCGGAGTGGTCATGGTCAGTGGAGGCATTCCAGCTAGCTGTGGCTTTGTGTTCGAGACCACCGGATGCCTGGACCGGCCTCAGCAAGTCATTCACCCAAAAGCTCGGCTGACCAGCAAAATTACTGGGCCGAGGTGGCGCAACTAGCGATGCCACGAACCTTGTAATACATTACTTTGGTACCGTGATATTGTGTACAAGATATCAATGGTAGGACGTCCGAGCATGCATCGTCAAAAAATCAGTGGGAGCAGTGCTGGGCAGATTTTATACACGTAGCGCATCGCCCACTGCCTCTTGTCCTTCGTTATGTGGATATGACCTGCTCACTCCCGTCCAAGGGGGTTTGGGGGGCCGAAGAAACGTGCGGGAAAGCCAGAGACCCAGACCGAAGCCAACCATTTACGGCAACACAGGTGAGCGAATCACAATCGGAACTCGGAATGGCATTCCTGAATCCCAATACACGCGCTCGTCGACGCATCTGGGGGAGCTTCGACGCGCGCCTTGTAAGCTTCCGTAAAACATCGAGCAGTTGCCGATGCAAGATTCTCAGGGCGACTTTGGGATCCGTGCAGAGCCTAGAAAGGTAAGACTAAGAGCGGGTGGACAGACAGACAAAGCGATGACATAGTAGCACATGTGCGTACTAGACATAGTATATAAACTCAGGGGGTGACCTGTCACCTGCCCTTGCTCGGTTCCGCAGCTTTGGTATCGAGGGCATCGTGACGAGAATAGCTTGCAGAAGGGCGGGTTGCCTAAGAGAGGAATGAAAAAGAGGAAAACAAGCACCTCGGTAACCCTGTTCACAGAGCATGGGGAAAGCCACATCTCAGAGAGCCGACGTGAAGGGTACCCGGAATTGCCGCATTAAAAGGACTGTGGCAGTTGCCAATTCCGGCCGGGACCACACGTCTGGCTTTGAAGCGAGACCAGACTCGAATTCTTGACATGACGTTCGGGAATTCAGGGACCGCGGGAAGGGAGGGATCCACCCTGGCCTGCCTGCCTGCCTGCCTGACCCTGCCGCGTGCCACACCAGCAGCTTGTTGCCCCAAGCGAAGCAAGCGTGCACCAGCACGTCAGCACGCCTGCACGCCAGGCACGCCAACGACGAGGCAACCTCGGGGTCCCTGCAGAGCCGGGCCAATCAAAATCCGTCTTTGAGGTATGCGTCAAATGTTTATTTACACCTTCCGTTGCTTCGATCCCAGATTATTTCCGGGGTCGCTGATTAGCTAAGCCAATATCAACGACTGCCTCGCCTGGTTTTGACGCGCTTGGGTGAGTTATTGGCTCCCGGTACCTCTCCGTCGCTCACGCAGACCTTTCCTAGCTTTCATTTTGCAGCCTGCCGGGTCTTTCAGTTTCATTGATTGCGCGTTTGGTGGTTCGAGGAGTCATCGGGCAAATGCTTCTTCCTATGGAACACAGTGGCTCCCGCTCCTCACCGTGCTCTCATTTCTAAAACTAAAAGAGCCGCTGAAATTGACGATGAGCAATCCTGCTCCCTGCTCGGTTGCCCCATCTCTTCTCGGTCCTGACACAACAGCGTTTGAGCTCGAAAATGGCCGGAAACAATGGCGTCTGGCATAAGACGAGCGTGCAAGCCGCGCAAGAGAAGCAAATCACCTATCAGACAACAGCCATCATAGGTCAGAAACGTCAAAACGAGGCATCGCATACGGTCTCTTGTGAAAGATTTCAGCCACCTAAGCGCGTTGCTCACTTTCAGTCTGCTTCATCCGTCTTAGCAGGACTGCCGAGACTTGTGGCCAGCGAGGTTACGAGACATCTACCAGTAATAACGCAGGACGGCCGTGGGAATACCCTCTCCGAGTACTCACAGAGGCGGATCATCCCTTTGACACCGACTCCGGCTCAAGATGCCCAGCTGAAATTGTCCCATCCCTCGTACAGGCTTCCCAAGCCACTGGTGGCCAACTTTGAATCTCTCGGCATCAACAGTATCTACCCGTGGCAGAAGCAGTGTCTCATGGGACCAGGACTCATCAAGGGCGAGAAAAACCTGGTCTACTGCGCACCCACGGGCGGAGGCAAATCTCTCGTAGCAGACGTGCTGATGCTGAAGAAAGTGCTCGAGGACAGAGAAGCCAAGGCCTTGCTTGTTCTACCCTACGTTGCTCTTGTCCAAGAAAAAGTCCGCTGGTTGCGGAACGTGGTCTGCGGTATCTCGAGAGATGCCATCACCGGTCCGATCAAGGAGTTCGAGAGGAAGCTCTGGCGGAAGCGTGCAGACGAAGATACCGTTCGGGTCGTCGGGTTCTTCGGCGGCAGCAAGATCAGGCAGACGTGGGCTGATTTCGATATCGGCGTCTGCACCATGGAGAAGGCGAATGCGCTCGTCAATGGCGCGATCGATGATGGTTCTATATCCAGTCTAAAGGCTGTTGTTTTGGACGAGCTGCACATGATCGACGATGACCACCGTGGTTATCTGCTCGAGCTCATGGCGGCAAAGCTTCTATCCTTGGATGACCATGCCGTTCAGATCATCGGTATGAGCGCGACGCTCAAGAATATCAAGCTGCTCGCGGATTGGCTCCAGGGCCACCATTACGAGACTAGTTACAGACCCATTCCTATCGAAGAGCACCTTGTCTGTGACGGCAAGATCTACGAGGCCGGCACGACTAGACGACTGATCAAAGCTGCAACGCAAGTCAATGGTACGCAAGCCTCGCAGACCAGTTCAACTGCGCTTGGCACTATTTCACCCTCGGAGGCGAAGGAACTCCAAGAGACTGTGTTGAATTCAGTCGTTGCACTAGCCAATGAGACAGCGCGTGCTGGCTTCGGTGTGCTTGTCTTTGCAGGCAGTCGTGTTGGTTGCGAATCCGATGCACTGATCATTAGTCGAGTCATGCCTGGTCTGAGTGAGGAGAACGTGGATATCCAGGAGAAGCGAATGGATTTACTAGGTGACCTTCGAAGTCTGCCTGGGGGGTTGGACTCTGCGCTGGAGCAGACAATACCAGACGGAGTCGCTTTCCACCATGCCGGACTGACTACTGAAGAGCGAGATCTCATTGCCAATGCCTACGATGCCGGAACGCTCAAAGTCTGTGTGGCCACTTGCTCACTGGCAGCCGGCATCAACCTGCCCGCTCGGCGGGTGATTTTGCACAATGCCCGCATGGGCCGGGATCTCGTGGGGCCAGCCATGTTGCGACAGATGCGAGGGCGTGCTGGCCGCAAAGGCAAGAATGAGGTCGGAGAGACTTATCTGTGCTGCCGTCAAAAGGACCTCGAAGACATCCGAGAGCTGATGGAGGCAGATATGCCCTCTGTGTCGAGCTCTCTTAGCACCGAAAAGCTGCGGATCCAAAGAGCATTGCTGGAGGCCATCGCTGTACGGCTTGCAACCAGTCGGGACTCGCTCGACGAGTTCGTTCGAAAGACATTGCTCTTCCACACAATGGATATTGAGAGGATCAACGACATTGTCGAGACTAGTCTCTCCGATCTGCAATCCAGAGGCTTCATTTCCATCGATCAATTTTCCAACTTCGAAGCAACACAACTCGGAAAAGCCATCGTGACCTCATCACTTGACCCTGAAGACGGAGTCTTCATTCATAAGGAGCTGAAGAGGGCGCTTCAGGCTTTTGTGATGGATGGCGAGCTGCACATTCTCTACACGTTCACGCCCGTCCATGACATGTCGGTCACCATCAATTGGAAGGTCTTCGCAAACGAGATGGAGGGTCTCGATGAGAGCGGGTTGCGGGTCCTCGGTCTGTTGGGCTTAAAACCCACGGAGATCAACAGAATGATGCGCGGAGGCACCATGAAGACCTCGAGCACGGAGGAAAAGGAGCTTGCCCGCGTCTACTATCGCTTTTATCTCGCACTCCAGCTGCGAGATCTCTGCAACGAGCTGCCCGTTCATCGCGTTGCCCAGAAATACGAGATGCCCCGTGGCACTGTACAGACGCTGGCGCAAACCTGCCAGGGCTTCGCAGCTGGAATGATCAAGTTCTGCGAGCAAATGGGCTGGGGTGTCCTGGCCGCGGCGCTGGACCACTTCTCGGACCGGCTCAAAGCCGGAGCCAGATCGGACTTGCTGGAGCTGGCGAAGATCACTTTCGTCAAGAGCCGGACGGCGCGGGTCTTTTGGGATAACGGGCTGCGGAGTATCGCGGCTGTCGCGAATGCGGACCCTCAGGAACTGGTTCCGATACTCATGCAAGCACAGCCGAACAAGCTTCGTCTTGAAGCGAAGGACGAAGAGAAATATAAGGGGAAGTTGCTTAACAAGGCGAAGGTCATCGCGGACTCGGCGAACAGGCTTTGGCGTAAGTCATGTTCTAACCCGGAGGTGGAACGGATCACTAACGAACTTCTGGTGAAGAAATCGAGATGCAGCAAGAAATCGACGAGGAATAATGGCACAGTCGCCGTGCAATTACTAACTCTGTCTAAGGTGCGTTCAATAAACCATCAATTCTACTATTGCTCGCGAGTTCTGAGTACCGGTGGTGTGGTTTATGTGCTGCGGGAGTCCGCAGCGACGCAAGCCGTGTCTCCTAGCCGGCGAAGTGTCACCTTTGCGCTCGCGGAGTCACCCACCTTCTGAGCCACCCGAGACACTGTCCACGCGGAATGGCTACCCACGGTGTACACATCCCATGCCGGCTCATCGGGTGATATGGGCTGGAACGCCGCTCTTGTGGCCGTCAGCATTTCGCCTCATGCAAATGCATGGATGGGGTGGGAGCTCGCACATGCCACGCGGAGAAAATCAACACAGCACGCAGCGCCGCAGCCTCTGCTGTGCGTCTGTGGGTGTTACACAACGTATTGAAATTTTCCTCCCCAGGAGACTTGACCGCCCTGCCGCCCCTGCCGCCCCTGCGGCCTCGGTGGGCATTTGCTGCTACGAGGAATTCGCCACCCCGGACTTCAGCAGAACTTGCAGCCGCCGCAGGGGTGCATCAACCAGCCCTGCATGCTCTGCTGATTTGCGTCTGCATCTGCATCTGCGTCGCATGAGGAAAAGGATCGCGTCGTCCTGCGTCCTCCGCCAAGGAGCTTTCAGCCCGTTGGATAATTTATCGAGCTATTGGGCCGCCTAATCACTGCGAGCACAGCCGCAACTGCGCAGCAAAGAGACCGGACGCGTGGCGAGCAGCCCTGGCAGCCACCAGCACAGGCGCCAGTCACAAGTCGTGTCACAGCCAAATCTATTCCACAGTATTGAATGTCGATTGTCCCAGAGGGAGTAGTCGTACTCGAGTATTCATTTGGCGTTTGTCCCAAGATCGGTTATCCGGAGCGGAATTGAAATGTCTCAAGCAGGCTGTCCCGTGGAAAGCGTGAGCGCCACCTATGATTTGTCCTATGCCCGTCGCAGCCTCATCTGGTGACTAGACGACGTGTCTACTACCAGCATTCAGCAACCAAGTTACCTTCGTTCAACCTGTTCCACGCTCTAACCCATGCTGCGTCGATGCCACGGTTCTGCTTTTGAAGCCAGCAACTTTGTGCGCGTGAAAGGCTCCAGTTCACAGGCGATCGCAGAAGCCGCCGAGGATGTAGGAGTTGGGCGACCTATGGCTTGTAAGCCTTCACGAGCCGCTCGCCCTACCGTCGCATCCTATATGTACGCATGCATGTCATTCGACCGAAGCATTGGTGTGGCTGGCTGCCTAGCCTGTTGTCTCGACCGCCGCTCACACACCCTCTTGCCGCTGTCGGCTCCCACCCACACGAAAGGGTGTCCTCAGCCTAACTGAAGCACCCGTGCGTGCCAGCAGTGGTCTCTTGCCCTTCTGTGCGCCCCTGTATATACTATCGTCGCTGTGCACTGAAATGGGACTGCAGCCTAGTCGTTTCGGCCTTTTTACCTTCCTTTTTGTTTTTGTTTTCCATCGTTCTTATTCCTGTCTCTTCTTCTCTCGCCAGGGGTGGCAGCAATTCTCACGTGGACGCGATTCTTTGTTTAGGGTCCCACGATTGTTTGATCTGGACGATCGTCCATGATGGCGGCGTCGGCCTCGGAAAATGGCGAGAGCAGCTCATGGGGGGCTAAGATGGAGCGTAGCTTGGGTGAGGTGATGCGGGCTCCGTCAAACACGCCAGACATTAGAGTATTGGACAGAATCCCGGAAGATATTGATGCAAAAGAGGTGCTCGATCCTAGAGAGGACCTGTGGCTATCCACTTCGGACGGGTCAGCATCTCAACTATAGTTGTTCTTCTTTGCCTTTCAATCTTCTATCGTGTGGCGAACCTCCTGATATATAACCACATGCTGACTGACACTCGTTGTAGCCGATATAGCTCTCCCATCATCCCCATCCGCGTGGGTAGTACACCGCATGAAGAGGTCTTCCAAGTGAGTTCAGCTTGCGCACCCATCACCTCCCCCCCCCCCCTTGCAACCAGTGCCTTGCTGATGCCACACCAGGTCCACAGAGATGTTCTGCTAAAGTCGGAATGGTTTCGCAAGGCACTCTGTGGTAATTTTGCAGAAGCTGCGACTCAGTCACTGGATCTTCCGGTGGAGGACCCGGCCATTTTCCACTTCCTCGTGGCCTATCTCTACGAGGGTACATACGCTCCAACAAAGTCTCTGTCGACTATCCTCATCCCCGATGAAGACAAGGGCAAAGGCCGAGAGGGTGATTCCAACAATGTCAGCGTGGATTCTGATTCGGACGCTTCGACCGCGAGTTATTTCAGTGACAGCAGCGCCAGATCTCGGCAACGGCGAGACCGCCACCGTCGACGAGCGGACAGAGACGCCGAGCGCTTGAGACAGAAGCACCCGGGCATGCATCGACCTGGATGCTCCTGCCCGCAATGCATCGTGGCCACTTCTCCCTGCCTCTCGTGCGGCTTCACGCCTCGTGCGCCTCCAGTTGTTCATATGCCAGCACCGCCTCCCGTTCCGCCTCCCGTTCCGCCTCCCTATAGGCAGAGATCTAATCGTGCCAGGGCTAGAGGTCCTGATGGCCGGACCCTACCGCGCGCTGTGTCACCGCCGACGGTGACGGCCATCGATCCAGATCCTGCGCGGATCAAGGGGGAGGATATGCGTACATGGCTCATAGCGTACGAGCTCAACATCGACGTGTACATTTGCGCCAACAAGTTTCTGCTCGACAATTTCAAGCTCAAAGTCGCGCGTGCCATAATCGACATGTTCGAGACGGCGGGCTCCGACGCCGCGCAGATCGAGGTCCTCGAGCTGACCGCGAAGCTGTACGACGGCCTCGGCGACAACGACCCGCTGCTGAAGATGGTGTTTGCCCGCGTCGGTTTCCTGCAGAGCACGCTATGGCGAAGGGCGCCGGCCGAGACGCAGCAGTTTCTGATCGAGAACCCGGAGGTGGGCGCGCTGATCCTCAAGGAGACGGCCATCCGGGGCGAAGCGGACTTGCGCTCTGGGCTTCCGAGCATGGAGAGGAACGCGGTGGCGCGTTCTCCGCCGCACATGATTACTGGAATGCATCATCACCATCACCATCAGTATCGGCCTCGCCATGCACCTCACAGAGTATATTACTGAGAGATCCAGGCGGCAGGATGGCGTGACGACTCTGTCATTCCTTCGGTACCATACGTTTTGGTATACACAGGGCGGGTCTGCGGCCCGCGAATTTGGGGGAGGGCCCGTTGGAGCCGATTTCTGATGGACAGGCCATGACTGATGATTGATGATGGATAATGTTACAAGCTCGTGGTTTCTGGGGAAGACAAGTAAGGTTCAGTTCATGGAGTCTTCAGGGAGATGATTCGCAAGTCTAACACTACCTAGGTAGTTACAAAAGAAAACTCACAGGCGGTCTGCCTTCGGTCGATTATTATAGCACAAACCGAGCACGCTCACCCTGGGTGTTGGAGCATAACACAATTTGGTGCTTCCATTTTCGCCGCGCGCCATAGAGGCGTCACTGACCCCATTGGTGGACTTCCAACGAACCCTCTGTTCTAGTGAGCAACTCGGCCCTGCATCATGCAAGTCTGCCCTGAACCCCACAAACCCCAGGAAATCCATAGAATATGCGGAGAAGATCCCGCACTGTCGATCCGCATCGTCACCATCTCAACCGCTGGTTGGAGCGATGTCACTACGTTGCATGCGAAAGGGCTTCTCGCGCCCATGGTTCCTCACTAAGGCCGGCTCAGTATCCGGATCTTCGGGGTATCTGGTGGAGATGGCCAACGTCGATCGGAACAACCATCCGCAAGTTGAAGGAGATTTGTTCAAATAAATAGACCGCATTCCTCTTGCCAAGAAATCATGGAGACCTTCGTTGGCGACGCCAGATCTTGTTGCTCCTCGTGTACTCAAAAGTCACGATGGCCTCCTCCTGCACCTCCTGGATGAGGCTTGCCCTCCTCATCCTCACGTCCCTCCCCCTCCTCGCGCACGCCCAGGACCTCGTGGCGGCCCTCGACTACGGCACCTTCCAGGGCGCCTACTCCTCCTCTTACAACATCTCGTACTGGCAAAAGATCCCCTTCGCCGCGCCCCCCGTGGGGCCCCTCCGCTTCCGCGGGCCCCAGCCGCCCGCGCCCCTCCCCAACGGCACCGTCTACAACTCGACGCAGGCGTTCGACATGTGCCCGCAGCGCACGGTCAACGGCTCCGAGGACTGCCTGTATCTAGGGCTATACTCGCGCCCCTGGAGCGCCGGCCAGCCCCTGCGGCCCGTGGTGGTCGTCTTTTACGGCGGCGCGTACATCGAGGGGGATGCGTTCTTCTCGATCCCGCCGGCGGCGTATCCCATCCTAAACGTGTCCGCGAGCACGGATCTGGTGTTTGTGTATTCAAACTATAGGACCAACGCGTTTGGGTTTCTGCCGGGAAAAGAGATCGCCGCGGATAGGAATGGGAGCGATTTGAATCCAGGGCTATTGGATCAGGATGCTGCTATCAAGTGTGAGTGTTCTTGCTCTTTTGGGGCCCCTCTATGAGACTCAGAACCAGGGGTCGCCATGGTAGCCGGTATCAAAGAAGGCAGATATTGAGAAGGCTGTCTTGAGGAGGTTGTCCAAGAAGACATCCCGGAATTCAAAAGCCTCTATGCCGCGCAACGAACACACTCTCGCCGTCATCCAACCGGTATCATCCCAGAGAGAGAGAGAGAGACCGCTGACGATCCTCCAGGGACCAAAAACCACATCTCCGCCTTCGGCGGCGACCCGTCCCAGATCTCCATCTGGGGCCAATCCGCCGGCGCGGGCAGCGTAGTCGCGCAGACGATCGCGCGCGCCGGCTCGCAGGACCAGGAGAGGCTCTTCACGCGGGCCCTCGCCTCGTCGCCCTTCTGGGTCAAGACCTACGACGCCGACGCCCCGCAGGCCCAGGCCGTGTACGACCAGCTCTCGACCCTCGCGGGCTGCGGCACGGGCGCGGGCAGCCTCGCGTGTCTCAAGGCCGCTGACGTGCAGACGTTGCGCGACGCAAGCTTGGTTGTCGATGCGAGCCACACGTACAACACCAGCAGCTACACGTGGGCGCCGGTCATCGACGGGCGGTTCCTGACGATGCGGCTCAGCGAGGCGAGCGACAAGGGGCTGGTGAACATGGACTACGGCTGGGGCATGTACAACACCCACGAGGGCGAGAACTTTGTGCCACCGGGCCTTGCGAACGCCAGCAATACCGGCTCGCCGCCTTTCAACTCTAGCCTGGCCAGCTTTGATGGCTGGCTGGCGGGCTACCTGCCCGACTTCTCGGAGGCAGATTTGGACCAGGTCAAAGAGCTTTACCCCGAGGTGGGCAGCAGCGAGACCATCACTAGCTACAACACGACGTATATCCGGGCTGGCCTGATATTCAGAGACTCCGTTCTTGCTTGCCCCGCCTATTGGATGGCGGGCGCAGCACCGGAGGGCAGCTACCTGGGTGAATACTCGATATCCCCAGCGAAACACGGTTCTGATACTGAATGGGCGAGTGAAACTCTTCTCATTCCCGCTATTTGTTTTTGTGAAAGCTGAAACTAAAGCTGTATATCAATGTAGTGGAATCAAGTCAACGCCATCCAACAGTCTCAGCCGGAGACTTACCACGGCTACACAGGAGCCTTCGCCTCTTTTTTCGAGACCGATGATCCGAACGCTGAGAAGCTCACGCCTCGTAATATCTCCGGCGTGCCTTCACTTTCATCAGGAGAAGAGTTCAATATCAACGCGAACGGATTCGCCGATATCAAATTGACGCAGTTCAAGACGCGCTGTGATTTTTGGAAGAGTGTGGCCGCCAAGATACCCATCTGATATTGAATTTAAACTTCATATACCGACCCACAAACGGCGATCTGTAGCTGAAGTGAAACCCCTGGGAGCGCTGTGTGGAAAAGTGGTAGACTTTTTCCGTGTAGATTTTATCCTGTTTGGTATCGGCGGATTGGGCGAAGGGATGCTGATGTTCTAATCAATAGCATCATCCCGCACTTTAGCAGTCTCCCGTCAGTTATTTGTCCGAGGGGATGCAAGGATACGGCATGTTGAATCAAGATGGGAATGTCTCTCGAACAGTCTTGTCGGAGGCCTGCTTGGGCTCCCATGACTTCCACGACATGTAAAGATCGAGGAACGAAAAACAAGACTGGATGAAAGGACAGCCTTACATCTGAAAAGTTCCGTCAGAACCTCTTCGGAGCGTGCCCTAATCGCATTATGATAAACTAGCTCACTCATCAGTCTCATTTTGCACCACTGTATTGTATGGGCGGAGTCTTGGGGGCCATGCTTACAGATGTTCGTCTCGAAGGTCTTGATGCCCTTGATCTTCCTTGCGGTCTCCTTGGCGAAGTCATAATCAACATACATATCCTCGATGTAGCTCGCGGCATAGACTGGGACGGTGTTGTTCTTGAGCTGCTCCGGGTCGTAAAGCTCGTCCCACTGATCATGCTTGGCCAGCATCTCTGCGACATATTTCATCTTGATGAGCTCTGGGTAGTCCTCAAACATGAAAGGGAAGACCATTTCACCAGTGAGACACAAGGGCGTTGTATCAGTGGCAAACGTTGCGTCGTCAAATCCGTGATTGTCACTGGACAACCATCGGAAATCTGGAAGCTCTTGACCAACTTGCTGGGCAGCCCAGTTAGACACGACTCCAGGTCCGTGGCAGTATATGGCCTCGTGCAAGACTGCGTAGATAGGAGCCGTGTCGAAGGGCAGGAAGCTCTCAAACTGCGCCAGGGTGGGTCGAGTGAGAAATCCAAATTGATCCAGATCCAGAATCATCCTTAGGAACAAGCTGTGCGCACTGTCAAGCCCGCCGTGGAAGCCAAACAAATGACCGAGAGTGAGTAGGCGCCTCGGGGTGAGTCTTCCGCCGCTCGGTAGTTGCACGGGGTTCTCCTTGTGGTGGAGATAGCTAGCGATTCTGCGAACGTTCGCGATGTCCTCGGGAAACTTTTTGTAGAAGACCATGTTACGTTCGTACACCTTTCTGAACGTCGCTTGATAGACTTCCTGGGGAGTCCTCGAGATGGGGGCCAGACCACCAGTCATGAAGACTTCGTGCAGACCTGTGGAAGTAGTTAGCCTGGCTGATGAGCGCGATCCACGTTCGAAAGGGAAGGGGGGGGGGGAGAGGGTGACTGACCTTCAGGGTGTTGAGAAAGATAGGTCAGGGCGACCCAGCCACCAAAGGACTGTCCACAGATGGACCACTTTCTCTTGGCGGGATCGACTACACTGGCCGTGAGACAATGGCGGACAGCCTCGAGGTCACGAACATTATTATCTTGACGGAAGCGCTTCAGATACTCGAACTGCTCGGAGGCTTGGCTGGGGATGGTATCCGCCGTGACGGGAGTGCTCAGCCCGACGCCTCGATAGTCGAGATAGAGAGCCTGGTAGCCCTTGTTAAGGGCGAATCGAGTGATAGGCGCGTCTTGAGGCTCAGGATTGCCAAACCCAGGGCCGCCTTGCAGATAGCACACTAGGTTGAGGCATTATCAGCCTTCGCCTCGAGGAGAGTAGTCTCATCTAGAGCCGCCGAACGAAGGCGACTTACTCCATGGCTTTCGGCTCGTGACTTGCTCCGTGAGGGGAAGCGAAGCGTCAAACTTGACGATGGACTTTGCGAACAGCTGAAGGTGGCCACGCGTAGAATCGTGGTAGTCCGCGGGGACGGAGAACAGATATTCGGTCACCACGAACGGTCCTGTGCATTTTCTGGAGTAAACAACAACTCGGCAGGTTTGGAGTCTTGCAAAGTAGCCCCGCCGACTCACCTGGAACGACATGTACGGTGCTCTTGAGCAAGCTGGCAGCTGGGATCGCAGGCGCAACCATGGTTTCTGTTGTTGTTGGTTTCGTTGCAAGTTCTACGACGGGAAGATTGGTTTTGGCTCAAGAAAAGCAAAGTGTATGCTGATCATCAAACAACGAGAAACGGGAAACGACTGGGCAAGCGCCGTACTATGTATCTGAATCTGTGTCTGTATCTGTATCTGTGGCCTGACCAAAAGCAATGCGGAAGGCGATGCTGTCTTATGCGGTATGTTGTGCTGTATGCTGTGGGTGCACAAAGTCCAGCATCCGCAGCCACACATGAGGGGAGTATCGATCGGTATTGCAGTGGTCGGTCATACGCCCGCCGGCGAGACCAAACGGGCAATTACTACTGCCGCGGCGGTGCAGTGTCCCGGAGCAATTGCCTCAACGGTTTGGGAATGAAGACCTGTAACTCATAATCGTGAATTCCTGCCACAGGCCTGGAGAGTCTGTGTCTAGATAGGTGTCAAAATGAACATACGTATGTGTGTATGCATACAGTTCATAGGTTGATCCTCGTTGTCCATCGCCGCCCTGTGGTAAGAGAAGGTCAACCGCGACAGGATCTCCCTACTAATAAGGTACAAGCACATGCGTACTTGACCTTATTAGTCAACTTCAAGGGTCGCCAGCGCCTGGCCAGGTGATTAGTGGCGCCGTATTCCAACCTTTCAGGGACACAGACCGTTGTCGGAGCCTCTGAGCTAGGGGAGGCTCAGAGCAAACTTCGCTTCAGACACCTGCTCAGTTTTCCTCCCCTACACACGCCCCAACGCAAAAAAACTTACAACAAACAACACCACAGCAAAACCACCACCCTTTTCCCGTCACCTCCCTCACACGAGTGCCTGCAGGAGCCTCGAGGACCAATGCACGGCAGAGTGGTGACCCGATGTCGAGCTGGCTGCCATGGACATGGACATGCACATGGACTCGCCGCAGCTGATCCAGAGATTGGTTGAGTCGTTCAACGCTGTCGCCAGCGAGCTGCAGACTCTGACGGACCGCAAAACCATCCTTGAACACAAACTGCGCTACGCCCACGAGCAGGTACGTACGATCGAACGATGCTTGCATACTCTTCTTGCTGTCTGCACACCTCGCCTGGCCTAGTTTCATGATGAACATTTAGCTCTAGATCTGCATCACCCTGCCCTTTGAACCGGCGGTGTTTCTGGAGACAACCTATTACCACTGTCTGACAATAACTTCTTGGCCTTGTGTCCCTGCAACCCCGTCTGCATCACTACCTCACTCTCACCTCACCCGCCCTGTCACTCCACTCTTTGTCATTCATCTTCTCCCAATGCTGACCAAAAACACTTACCGTCACTCCAGTATCAGGCCCTCGCCGACAAATACGCTCCGTGCGCCCCCGACATCGCCGAGACTATCGCCAAGTTGCAGGTCCCGCCTACCCCGACCTCCACCAGCTTCGTTCCTCTGCCGAGCCGTCTCGGATCCGACAGCTCCCAGGCCCAACTCGCCCTTTTCATCCGCGAGGGCAAGAAGGTCGCGCAGCAGCTGCAGGCCATGACCAATGCGAACACAACAAGTGCATCGACTCACGACACCTCCACCAAGCTGACCTCCGAAATGTCGACCGTCCTGGAAAAGGACTTCACGGTTGAAGGAAAGAAGGGGCCGCTGCAGTGCCCCTTCTCAGCCTCCAAGGTTGAACACAACGATGGCACTGGTGTCGAAGGCGCCAGCGACCACGTTCCACACCCCGCTGGCGATCCTATTTGCGCCGCACTGCTCGAGGAGAATGCCCCGGCACACACCGCCAACGGCTCAGCCGCCAAATCGAAGTGTCCTATCCGTTATATGGATAAGCACTCGCCCGAGGAGATCGCTCGCTATGTCGAGACGCACAAGCATGAGCTGCCAAGGAGCCACGAGGTCTGTCTACGCCGGAACCAGCAGAACGAAGAGCAGATAAGAAAGCTCGACGCGAAGTATGGAAACCTCGTCTCCATGATCGAGGACCTCTCCTATTTGCATGCTCCCATGCTACCAGAATCCGGCCAGGAACAAGGACCTGGCCAGGAGGACGATGTCGATCGGAATTCGGATCGTCGCGTCAGCGACTGGGCCCAAAACGTCAGCGCCAGCGCGACGGAGGGTTTGACGGGGAATACAACAGACGCCGAGGTACCCTTCGAGGAACCCGATCTTGACCGGAGTAGTCATTTTGATCGCCCTCTCAAGGATGTGCGGGTCGGGGAGAGTCCAAGTCGGCCGTGGGGCATCTCTGTCCCCTTGCCTCCCCCAGATATCTCTCCGGATCGACCTACCTCCCCACCCGCTCCTGTTCGAATGCCCTCTCCGGCACCTGCGGAGACACCTAAGGCGTCTGCAAACCGGCCCTCCAAGTGCCCTTTCGACCATACGAAGATGCGACTGGGCGGCCCTGGCCTGTCAGAGTTCCCTAAGATGGATGAACATCACACCCCACCAGGGCCAGCTCCCCCTGAGCAGCCTACTAGCCAGCCCTTCCCACCACCTTTGAAGCACCCCCAGCCTGCACCTCCCGACAGTCCTCCTCCTTCTCACCAGCCGACATTTATTAATACGACCGGCACCGCGGCTTCTAAGACAGCCGCACCTGCCAACGCGCCAATCCCTCAGATGGTCTTCCACGGACCTGTGTTTATCGGATATCCCATGACGGATGCAATTCAGTTCCTGCAGCATTTCCAAGGACAGCAGCACCAATGATGATTATGAAGACTTGCATGACATGTGTTTGATGAGCGAGCGAAGGCGTTGGTGATCTTGATACTGCTTGGACCGGCGTTCGATGATTTGATATTGACAGCGGCGGAATCATCAAGATCGAGATAGGGGTGGCACAGCAAGAGTACCTTTCCTTTACATACAAATGAGCAGACAGGTCTTTGACCAAATGTCCACAAAACAGACTTCTATTCTTGACCTGCGGCGAGTGCTCTCAAAGAACTGATCTCGTCGTTCGTTAAAAGAATAAAACATGTTGATTTCTATGCATGTACAAGTCTATAAAGGGCGTTTTGATCACTCACTCTACCTTGATTCACCATTGACCTTCGTACCGTGCCCACCAACAGCCTCCTCCTCGTCCCTATACCCAGCCTCGTCGTCTCCCCATCCCCCGTCCTCCGCCGTGTCCCACAGCGAAATGTCATCATCATCCACCATCAGCGCAGCGGCATCATCCGGGTTCATCAGCCTCGCATCCTCTCCTCCCGCAGCCTCGTCATCCGCGTACTCGCGACTCGGCCTCCGTCCGTCGAGCGGCCGCCCACCCTCGGCCTCCTCGCGCGCCAGCTCCTCGGCGCGCGCCATGGTGCGCCGGTAGATGAAGTAGCCGACGCCCATGCCGACGAGGCCGCCGACGATCATGGAGACGTAGTTGACGAGGCGGTCGCCAAAGGTCATGTCGTCGCCCTTCTCGGCGAGCAGGGCGAGGCGCGAGCCGATGAAGACGTGGACCAGCAGCTTGGGGCTCGCGCAGGCGGTGGCCAGCGCGAAGCCGGCGACCTGGATGGACGGCACGGTGGCGAGGAAGCCGTTGGACAGGGAGTAGGGCAGCGGGCAGAAGCGCACCAGGGCCAGCACGCCCAGGCCGTCGTGGCGGAGGACCTGGCCCAGCGCGACGAAGCGCTTGTCCCGGCCGACCAGCCGGTCCACGTAGCCGGAGAAGACGGTGCGGGAGGCGACGAAGGCGGCGGCGGACCCGGCGACGGTGGCGGTGGCGACGATGGGCCAGCCCAGTGGGAAGCCGTACACGAAGCCCGCGACGGTGCACGCGGTGGAGTAGCCGACGAGGGGCGGGAAGGCGACGAGGAAGGTCAGGACCCAGATGATGAGCCAGCCGCCGGGGAGAGCGCGCCACTTGACCGCCAGGGGCCCGAGGAGGGTGAAGAGCCTGTGGGAGAAGACGAGGAGGGTGACGGTCAGCGCGAAGAGGACGACGCCCGCCGCGAGGACGAGGAACTGCTGGGTGGGGGAGAGCGTGGCGTAGAGGGTGGTGGACTGCGCGTAGAGGTTCCTGGCCGTCTTGATGGAGGTCGTGCCGAGGGCCGTCAGCTGCGAGCGGAGGTCGAGCGGCGTGGTGGAGCGGCGCGAGTTGAGGGAGTAAGGGGTGGAGAGGCGGCGCGAGGCTGTAGACCCGGAGCGGCGCGCCCACGGCGCTGCGATCGGGGGTGCATCGTGCTCGTCGTCGTCGTCGTGGTTGTCACGGAAGGGGGAGGGTGAGTCGCGCGAGGACGCCGAGGATCTGGTATTGGTGTCCATGCCGAGCTGGCTGGCGGCGGCCGCAGGGGAGGGTGTTTGGTTGGTGGGCGAGGAGGAGACCGACAGGCCGGCTGCCGTGGACTGGTAGTCGGCTGGCATTGTGGGATATGGTGTAGAGGGTTAAAAAAATTTTTTTTTAAAAAAAAAGGTGAGTGAGTGGGAGGAAAAACGAGCTCTGCCGTCGAGGTCAGCTTTTCCGCATGGGCCTTTTTTGGAAACTGCGTCATTGTCGGAGCTTGCTTACCTCGAGGTCCGAGATTGTCGCAACGAGAGGGACAGAAGTGAAATGTATATTTTTGTTTATCTGTTCGCAAGAATAACCTCTATCTCTTCGCAGCCATCCGGACCGCAGACAGGATTGAAAGGCTTGCGTGTTGCGTGGGCTCTTTCGGAGTTTCGAGCATGCAGTGTCGTCGAGGAAGTGACGTTGGGCTGCCGGACTTCAAACTAGCGCTGGGGGGATAAGAGAAGAGAGGATAGAGGATAGATCGTCCACGCCAATGCTCTCAGCGTCGGGGGCGCAGCAGCGGCGCACTGCAAAGTAAGCACTGACCTCGAACCACCAGGGATCTTACTGTACTCTGCTGGGAGGGGGACTCAACGCAATGGTGAAGAGCAAACCCGTCCACATGTTTCACGGGGCTGTTTGAGTGTCGCAGCCCTTTCCCAAGGCCGTCTCCCGTACCGGTTTCCCGAAACTATCGCACATCAGACTAAGTAGGTTGGTTGACAGCTCAGCGGCAGATACAGTACGATCATGAACACTCAACCTATATTGTCATGTACCAGATGTTTGGATCCATATGAGCGATCTGGTTGCTTTGCTTCGCTTTGCATGGCTCTGCATGGCTCTGCATTGCTCTGCATTGTATTGTTCCCGAGCTTACGCAGCAGGTTGGTTTGAACCGTCAAGATCCACCGACAGACGGACCCAAACCCTCGGGTCTGTCTGCTACTTACAGTGCCGACGGGAAGATCCCCGAATGACACTGCAGCTCGGTGACATGCATCCGGTGCTGAGCCGCAATACCGATAGACGTGCCAAGGAAAAGTCATATCGCAACGTCGCATATCACCAATCACTGGCTGGCATCAGGGCAGTGTCATTTTTCATGGAGTCTTTCTTTTCTCGTCTTGTCTTGTCTTGTCTAGGTCAGTCGACCACCTCTAGGCCCCTTGGGAGGCTCCTTGCCGACGGTCGTATCCCGTACCAAGAGTTTGACCTTGCCCTCTCCTATCTCCACCCCCTGCGACAAGATGTCGACCTCCTCCTTCGGCTCCTCTTTCTTCACCTTCAACAGCGACCGGTCGTAGCTCTGCGCATCGATGCCCAGGATTCCGCCCATGTTGCTGCGGTCGCCCGGCACAGAGAACTCCCGGAAGGCATATCGCCACTCGTTCAGGAAGTTCCGCACTGCCTTGCCAACTTTGTCTTTCCCGTTCTTGCTGTGGTGACCCGTTCCGGTGATGGCGTAGACGGGTCTGCTGTCGTGCTCATTTTCCAACAGAACACGCTCCAGATACTCGACCGCCTCCTCGGTGTGCAGACCGTGAAGATCCACGTAGATCTCGCTGCCAGAGGAGCTGCCCTTGTTGCGCTCCTCGTACAGCTTGTCTGCCGCCTCACGGTGATACCTCCTCATCAGGTCGTTCTCGCTCTGCCCGCGGAGACTGAACACCTTGGCCTGTCGCGCATCCTGGCGATTCCATGCTTGCGCGGCGCTGTAGAGACTGTCAGCCAACGAGTACGTTGAAACCGTAAGAGTTGGGACTTACTTTTGCAGGAACTTGTTCCTAAGTGCCCCGTGCCGGTGCGCTTCGCCGCGAGCCTTCATGTACGCCTTGTTGCTACCCTCGCCTGTCTCGAGCCAGGGGATGTGCTTCGGGCTGGGAATGGCCTGCGCTGCCGCACTGTTCTCGCCGTTCCTCACACCTTGCGAGCTGCCGTTGCGGCTCATCTTCTTAGAATCAGGTCGCGCAGCTGGCCCAGGTGATGGAGCCATCTTGACAATGTCAGCCATGGAGCTAGGAGTATAATTCTCCTTGGTCCCGTGGCCGTGGCCGCCCCGCTTGCCATGATGCTTCTTGCCCTGCTTTGCTGAGGCAGAGCCTAGGGACGGGAATGCCTCGTTATCATCAAGAGACAGCGCAGCCTGAGCGGCTTCCTTGCTCTGTTGATGCCGGCTACCAGGGCGAGATCGCGGCCGCTGATCGCCGGGGATGTTCTTGAATCCAGGCGGGGGGGTTATGCCAAGAGAAGGGGTGAAGGTTGGAATAGCATCAAGGTTCATCGACCCAAGCGACGGAAAGCTAGAGTAGTCCTGAATTTGTATGTTCGCAGGTGATTTCTGATTAGGCGGAGTACTTGTCCCCTCCACACTCAGCTTGTTCATGAGATGTGACGGATCGTGGGAGAAGATGCAAGTGTCTCCCGCGAGGCAGTTGCCTGCGAGCCAATACCTTCACAGATGTTTAGCGTCTAAGCCCTCAGAATCTTCACGAACACGTGTAGAACTTACCTGCAAATGTGACCGCTCAGGTCATGGCTGAAACGACAGTCTGCGCGCATGCAGCTGCCAGACGACAAGTAGAACTTGCAAATGACTCCTGACTTCTGGTCCGCCGGCGTCGTCGGGCGGGCGTCTGGAGTCATGGACTTGCCGACCAAGTAGCCGTTCGTCTCGGCTGAGGTTGACGGAGAATTCTCCTGCGAGTCCATCATTGACATGAGGACTGCGCCGAGATCATACCCATGCTCGACGAGTGCCTGGCTGATCTCGTCATCCGACCTCGATTCCCCCAAGATAGAGCGCAAGACATCGTGCGGTCTCATCGGAGCCTGCTGCGAAGAGAACTCGGGCGCAGCGGCGTTGAGGCCACTGGCGCCGCCAAAAGAGGAAGCGACACTGACCGCATCGTCGGCCACAAGCCAGTCCACGTTGTCGGATGTGTAATCCTCGAATGTCTCCTGCGAGGGCTCCGCGTCATTCGCAAACTCGTAGGCGTTCAAGTTAGGGCTGTGCGGTATCGCTGGCGTCGAAAAGGCAAGCCGAGGCGAAGGCCGGGGGGAAGAGAACGGCGAGGCGGCAGACGAGAGGGTCCGGCTGAAAGGAGGAGGCGCGAAGCCTGGGGGTACAAGAGGGCTCACGCCCAGACGGGGTGAGCCGGAGAGCGGTGTTGCCGTGCTCCTGAACGATGCTGGCGAGGGTCTCCTAAGAATAGTCTGCCGGATGACAGGAGGAGAAGCATTGTTACCGCCTCCCTCTTTATACCGCCAGAGCACATCGAGCACGGCATTTTCCAGTGACTGGCCGGTCAAGGTCGTCTCCTTCTTCAAGAGCTCTTCCAGCTTGTCCGTCTTGTCCTCGTCTTCTAGGGCCGAGTCCTGAAGGACTGGCAGACAGAGCTCGTACGTCTCGTCGGAAACCATTAGGGGCGCGGGTCTCGGGAGGTATCGCGCGCGGGCGGTGTGAACGAAGGTTGATGCAGGCAACAGATGGTATCGGTATTATGGCTATGGAGCTGTTTCAATGTGTCGGTCGAGATCCCCCGGGGCTCGGAAGGGCATTAGGTGAAAGGCTGAGTTGGTCAGCCTGGAGAAATCGGATTTGGTAGGCGTGCTGATGATGATGGGTCGCACCAACTCGAAAGGGTGCAGCGTGGGTAGCGAAAGACGTGCACGACGCTCGTTCGATGGGTCTGGGCAGGACTCGAAGGCAAGAAAGGTCTCTATCGAAGACGCGGTGGGTATGGTTTTATGCGGTCTGGGGCCGAGTATGATCTGTGAAATGGGGGCTTAGGCCGAATATCGATGGTGAAGCCTAGGGGCATCGTGCTATTTCACAGCATCGAGGGGCAATTACGTAGTCGGGCACTCGAGCCGGGTCAGACAGGGAAACGCTGCGCCTGGCCAATACGTGAACCCTTTTCGGTGTAAAGGGTCCCCGAATAGGGTCGCAGGGCAGGACAGAGCAGCGATGTGAAGAGAGCTGAGAGCCTGCTTTGGATAGGAGGTGACACGGCAGACGCAGCGCCTCTCGTCTGCTGACTGGGTCGAGAATGATGGCAAGCTGCACGAGCTGGAAGGCGAGCTCTCCTGAGTCAGCCGAAGTGCAGGCCTGCAAGGTTGTTAAAAGGAAATTGATGGAGCGATACGGCCAGGTCGAAGGCCGCTGGTGTCAATATAGATGCGGTGTATCAAGAGCAAAGCGCGATTTGATGATGAAGTGAAGAGGCCCTCATGTGTTCAGCTGTTTGAGTCCTTGACAAGACTGTTGGTTGACGCGGGTGATCACAGGTGATGACTTGGGGGCACCGTCGTGGGGCCAGGGGGCCTGTCACTCAGGAGCTGACAGGGGGTGACCTTGTCTTCTACAACTTGCACCGGGCGACTTCTCCTAACAGCCTCGCCGGCACATGTCACAAGAAGCGCCCGGGCTACTTGCCAAGCTAGCATTTCCCGTACTGATTATACAAGACCGCTGAACCGAGACATCGAAATCCTCTTCAGCAGAATAGCAAGTTCTCCCATGCTCTTCCTCGTTGCCTGGTGGCGGTTCTTCACTTTGGCCGCCCTTGGCCGCTCCCTTCCTGCTCAGCTCACAAGTTTTACTTATTAGTCCGGCCTAGGAAGACTTGAATCAAGTTTCTAGCAGCTGCGCTGTCATTTGTCTGGCTTGTCTGATCAGCTAGCCTTACTACTATCCATGGTCAGGGTATCTCATCGTCCTCATCATCAAATCCAAACCCGAAACTGAACCCTCCTCCGGATGCCGTAGCATCTCCTTCGTCGCCACCAACAGCATCATCCCATTTCCTCTTCCTCTTGTTGTGTCTTTTCTCCAGGTCAAGCAGAGCCGCATCGAGCAGCTCCGGATACTCTGCTCGAAGGCGCTCCTCAAACAGACCGTACGGATCTGTGACATTCCTCTTGAAACCTGTGACCTGGTCTGGCTTGTCTTTGAGAAATTCCAAGGCGTTTGTTAGATGCGACTTGGGCACAAAGTTCTGCGTCAAAGCAATGCCGCTCTCCAAGTTGACCACCAGATGCCACCATCCGCTCGGCACGTGGAGGATTTCTCCTGCCCTGCAGATGCCCTCGATGCACTCGGGCAAGAGTCGAGCCTCCTCGTGGAACTCGAGCAGCCACTCAGCAATGCTCAAAGGACTTGTCACCTCGCTTTGGTCGCTGGAGACGTAGACTCCAGGGACATCAACATTTGGTGGGAACATGATCCAGTATTTGGCCCCTTGGATCACTGCGTTCCACGCCGACGTTGCATTTGGGTCCTTGTGGAAAGTAGACCCGCTCTTTGCCGGTCCTATGATCAACCATCTATGCGCGGGTCTCTCTGGCCCCAGCAGCTCGAAGAGATCCGGTCCAAAGCAATCAGGTTTCCAATATGCTGCGCCGTCGTGCTTTCCAATCGTGATCCTCATCTTCTCCGCAAATGTCTTGTCAAACAGGTACAGGGGGCTCTCGTCCTGATTATTGGACATGTAATCGTTGTACGTCGAGAACGGCCAGTCGACCGCCTCGGCGCGGAACTCGACATCCGCATACGCCTTCAAGAGATGCTGTATATCCCAATTCTCACAGACAGGCCAGAAACGAACGGACTCTGTGAGTATGAACGGCTTGTCGCTCCACTTCTCCGCAAATTCGTCGTAGGCCAGATCTTTGAAACGCTCCATCTCGTTTGACTTTGGAATTTTGGAGGAGAACCTGCCGAGGGAAACTTGGCTGCAAACAAATGGGCGGTGCAGGACATCAGAGAAGACACTGTTGCAGTTGACCTTTGCTTGGTGTTCAGAGGATAATTCTAGCAGCGTGGCCCGCCATGTTCCCTTCCACTGGAAAGGTCGCCGATTTATTTCATGGGACCTAAGAGAGCGTCAATGATATGCGAGACGTGTGCTTCGACTGTAAGAGTGGGTATTGCCACGAGCAATGCTCAGCACCTTGAAAGTATTGTGCAGCTTTGCTATGACTCAGTACCCATGAAGGCAATTGCGAAGAAGAACCCCCCCCCCCCCGGCGGGAGGTTGCTCCGGAGATGGTATCCCACAGTGCGTTGTTACCAGCAGTTTGTCCCGAATGAGGTAGTCTCGCTGAGCTACTCCGCAGAATGCGAACCTCACACCCAAGAGAACCAGTGTTTCGAAACAGTCGGGCCGTTGGTGAATGGGAACACTCGAACATTTTCAGGGATGAACCAGAGGGGCAGACCAAATCGATCAAGCCTGGCAAGAGACCAGGCAGGTCGGGTGGAAGATCTGACTTACTCTAGAAAAAGGGCCTTCCAGAGATCTTCGGAAATGGAAAACGCGAACAAAAATTTGCTGCAGTATCCCAACTGTCTCAAAGAACGTTGGTCAAGATACTCGAGGAGCTGTGACAAGACCTCTACACGGAACCATTAGCCGGGAGGGGAGGAATGGTCCAGAGCAGAAGCGTATCCGTACCGTCTGGCAATGCCTGGAGAGACCCGATGGCCTCGCGGGCGTCGGTCGTCCCGGGTGAGAGGAGTTTATTTCCTGACGGCTTGATACCACAAGGATGGATTGGTGACTCAAGCCCAAGTTGCTCATCCGTAAGCCCATCCTCTTCTAGCCTGGATCCACTGCTGCTGCCTGGGACGGCTAGCACGGCATTGTTGTCCCCCAGAACAATTCGAGCCTCCTGGTCCTTTCTTAGAAGCATTGCTTTGTTTGTTGCATCGAAGGGTATTAGATAGAGGCCTCTATGACCGGTAGGTCTGGTCACCGCCTTCGATGACTCCTGGAAAATGAGATCGCTGTTGTTGAATGCAGTGTCGAATGGGTGGCCTGATGATGGAAGAGGCACTGCGACAGGGCTGCTTCGAAGGTGAGTCGCAGTTATTGTCACGTTCAGAATAGAGGAGGTTTTGTCATGATCTGCATTGTGACTCTCAAAGCTGCCTCTCAATCGTTGCTGGGTGGAAGAGAGGTTATGACAATTGTTTGTTAGAAGAAGAGTCACTGAGGCTGAGCAAAGCGTCAAAAATTCGCCCACTAGGAACTTGTGCCCCACCATCTGTGACAGGGCCAGGCCAGTGAAGGTGAGTTGGCCACCCGCTGCACTTTACCTTGTTAGCGGCGTTTCGACGCACAGGCCAACTTCTGCGGCAACAACCCAAAATTTCAACCCGCCGTCCCCCAAAAATTTCTTTCTCGACATCACACCCAAACCTACAACAACCAAGAAACAACAAATACTTTCACCTATACCTAGTCCATCGCTCTCTCTATCCCAAGAGAGCATCAGGTCTAGTGTTTATTCTCTTCGTGCACCTCTTTCAGCAAAGACTTTCCAGGGTCCCTTTTGTGGTACCACTGGAGTCTATTTCTGACCGACACAACCCCACCTTCAACTCTCACGACTTGTCTCTAGATCCCAAGCAGGCGCTTGCGATCTAGATTCCTCATCAAAACCGACCGCAATCATGGCTACCGACAAGGGACTCGAGGATGTCCCCGAGGGTAAGCAAAGCATCTTCCTCTCCATGTCCATTTGTGCCCATCATCCTGTCGAATACCGTCACCCGAACCTGTTCAAACCCCTCTCCTCCCCTCGCCGTCACGATGCCCCGCCCACAAACCTTTTGAGGCGTTTTGGTCGCGAGCAGCGCCGCGCCTTTACAAATTGCAACGAAACAACGAGATGGCTGACATGCGACAACGAACACAGGTCAGATCGAGTCTAACTACGACGAGACCGTCGACTCTTTCGACGAGATGAACCTCACGTCCGAGCTGCTTCGAGGTAAGCAATTCCATGCCGCTAAACGCCACACTATGGAGAGCGGAAGGCTAACAGTGGAATCAAGGCATCTACGCTTACGGTTTCGAGCGTCCCTCTGCCATTCAGCAGCGTGCCATCATGCCCGTCATTAAGGGTAAGAGACACTGCATACGAAACAGACGCGAAAACTCGATTGACATGATGCGATTCAGGTCACGATGTCATTGCCCAGGCCCAGTCTGGTACCGGCAAGACCGCCACCTTCTCCATCTCGGTCCTGCAAAAGATCGACCCCAACCTGAAGGCCTGCCAGGCCCTCATCCTCGCCCCCACCCGTGAGCTTGCCCAGCAGATCCAGAAGGTCGTTGTCGCCATCGGCGACTTCATGAACATTGAGTGCCACGCCTGCATCGGTGGCACCAGCGTCCGCGATGACATGAAGGCCCTGCAGGACGGCCCTCAGGTTGTTGTCGGTACACCCGGCCGTGTCCAGGACATGATCCAGCGTCGTTTCCTCAAGACCGACAGCATGAAGATGTTCGTCCTTGATGAGGCTGACGAGATGCTTTCCGTAAGTTCCATCGCAGCCCGCCTTTCTTCTGCACAGTCTAACAGCCGAATACAGCGTGGTTTCACCGAGCAAATCTACGACATCTTCCAGCTCCTGCCCCAGTCTACCCAGGTCGTCCTCCTCTCCGCCACCATGCCCCAGGATGTCCTCGAGGTTACCACCAAGTTCATGCGCGACCCCGTCCGTATCCTGGTCAAGAAGGACGAGCTTACCCTGGAGGGTATCAAGCAGTTCTACATCGCCGTCGAGAAGGAGGAGTGGAAGCTCGACACCCTCTCCGACTTGTACGAGACCGTCACGATCACACAGGCTGTCATCTTCTGCAACACCCGTAGAAAGGTTGACTGGTTGACCGACAAGCTCACCGCTCGTGACTTCACCGTGTCTGCCATGCACGGTGACATGGACCAGGCCCAGCGTGATCTTATCATGAAGGAGTTCCGTTCCGGTTCCTCCCGTGTCCTGATCGCCACTGACCTTTTGGCCCGTGGTATCGACGTCCAGCAGGTTTCCCTGGTCATCAACTACGATCTCCCCGCCAACCGGGAGAACTACATCCACCGCATCGGTCGTGGTGGCCGTTTTGGCCGAAAGGGTGTTGCCATCAACTTCGTCACCGCCGACGATGTGCGCATGATGCGCGAGATTGAGCAGTTCTACAGCACTCAGATCGAGGAGATGCCCATGAACGTTGCCGACCTCATCTAGTCACCACTGGAGTCGAGTCAATATCGCATTCCTTCTCGACGAATCAACTACACCTTCCGCGCATATCGAGGATCCATTAGGGCATAAGTGTTTAGTTGGGCAAATAGAGGGAAGGGGCTGCCGCGCTGTCAGGCAGACCTGACATACGCGCGGATTGGTCAGAGAGCAAGGGAACAAAAGTAGCTCGAGTTTTTCACACGAGGGTTCGCGAATTCAGTAATGCCTTTCAATATCCGAATGGAGACGGGTGCTCGTTGCCGCCGAGACATGTGGACGGATCTGCAACGGTGTTTTGTACTTGAAGTGGTGATTTTCGCAAATGAGATTGACTTTCAGAGAAGTTCAGCATCTTGGCTGTCCAGCCGCAGGACTTGGGTTCTCGTTCCGACGTGAGGGTAAGATCGTGTATACTGATGGCTTGGAGTGGCAGAATGATAAGCGTTGACACAACTTGGCATCTGCTAAACCGAAAGGCTCGCTCGACGTCGACTCAAGTCAATGTCGTCCGTCGAAATTCTTAGCCTACCTGGGTACGGAGGTGAGGTCAGGTGTCTGATTCTCATAGTGACAGTCTCGTGGGCCTAGAGGGACAGCTCGTGCCCATGAGGCACTGGTGGTGTTTCCGCAGAGAGTCGGTCTATCCTGGGTAACGTTGAAGAAGGCTTCTGGGCAGGTCGAGCGAAAGCTGCCTTCCATAGACTGCTCACCTGCTGACGTAGAATCTGACAGGCTTGGGATGTAGAGAAGTAAGCAAGCTGAGTGCCGAGGAAATCATTCGCAGGCGGTGGCAAGCCGAGATTCCCAACGGAGATGGTGGCTCTTGCATCACTATCGCCTCTCTAGCCATTCAGGCCTGGAATTATCCCCACTTGTGTGGTTTCCCGTTTCCTGCCTTGCAACGGAGGATTTGCCTGTCGTCTCTCAGTCTTCACCAGCACTACCCGACATTCTCGTCCACCGGTCTCTGGGACTTTGATGATGTCAGACAGATAACTGCTTGAAGGATAGGAGGCAGACCGGTGGCTTTTTGTAGGTCAAATAGATCTAACATTCAATTCTGGGTCGCTGTGATTTGGTCCTGTCTACCTGAATTATAAATTGCGTGAACAACAATCAAGGTCCCAGCAAGTATCTACTCCTTGTCATTCAAAACATAGCTTCCAAGGCTGTCTGGCATAAGAAGTGCCACAGCTCTGTCGTGAACACAACCAGTCTCCACCGCAAAGTGAACTGCGTTGGGGATCCCGGCAGACAACACCAACAAGATCAATACAGACAACATTTTGGCTTTGTAGCAGCAGAACACAGTTCAGGGCCGAAAATGTTATCATTTTGTTCTAAGTCGGGCCTAACGTCAAGCCGTTGAAGGCAATAAAGGCCGAGTTCCGAATCACAAAACTTGAGCTAATGCCAGGCAAAGTGCACAACGACTTCTAAGTTGGTTGTTCAAGTTGGTCCTTTGCAAAGCCCAGTCTACATGTACCACTGCTTTCAAATTAACTGTATGTCGGGCAATGGAGCTTCTTCAAGATGCCGATGAAGTCATTTATAGCCAAAGCTTTTTCCCTGGCGCCTGTGGACTGCCTGTGCCCAATTTGCGTGACTGCAGATCCAGGCCTAAGTAACCTTTTCTTGCTTTTTCAAGACTTGCTCTTCCCCCTCGATCATGTTCACCTGGGTTATGGACTCGACCCACAGGCTGCCTGAGCCTTTTGACCTTTCACAATACTTACCCAGCCAACGGACACATGGTCAACCACCGTCTTTCCCGCCAACGAGCCACCCCTTATCCTTGCCCAGTCGCATCCAGAACAAATCAAACAATCATTGCAACAACGCCGATATGGACACCTACCATCCTCAGGTGCCCGGTTCCGCCGGCGACAACCCCAACACCCCACCTGCCGATCGATCATCCGATGAGAAGGGTGATTTACTGTCCATCAAAGTCATGGACCAGGCTCAGAACGAGGCCACCTTCAAGATCAAACGCTCAACCAAGATGGGAAAGGTGATGGAGGCCTTCACCGAGCGCATGAACAAGAACCCCCTCTCAGTGCGCTTCCTCTTCCAGGGCCAGCGCGTTGTGGATATGGAGACGCCCGACTCTGTAAGTCGCGGCCTACTGTCATCAAATCGTCAAATATGTGCTTACATATTCTCTTCCTCGACTTGCAGCTCGAGATGGAGGATGGAGATGTCATCGAGATGCACGAGGAGCAGCTTGGTGGCGGCAAGGTCATGTCTGCCTGAACGAGAACGGCCGTGGCTTATGCCGGATCTGGAGGTGGTTTTGTGCGTGGAGGGAGCCAGCGTGTCGAACAGTGTGGACAATGATATCTTGACGGGCGAAGCAGTCAGGAAGCCTCGACAAAGTGCACAGGCTGATTGAACAAAGCTATCAGTGGCAGAAATGCAGTGCTGAGCTGAAGTCTGTTGAGAATGCTTCCCTCAGAATGGTGTCCATGCAAACACACGGCATGGTTACTGGACGCCTCTGCAGCCCAGAATTGAGGTCAGAAAGGTGCCGTGGGTCTTTTGGGGTTCGCGGATGAGGCAATCTACATAACAGCTCACAGGTGACCCCGGCTACACCGCTAGACGTCGTACATGCTCACTTGGGGTAGTGCTTGCCTTTGTCCAGATGTTGATGCTTGTTGAGAGGCTCAAGTGAAGTCCAGGGAAGGCCCTTCTGCAGCATACCCATGCTTTGCCAGGAAAGGCAACCCCCACTTGCCGGGTGGCACTGGCTCCAGCCCACACCCCTGCCTGCCGAGTGGTCCCCTGTCGATTCTTCAGCAGCGTCAGGTTCTATGTTTGTCTCGCCCAACGCATCCTCCTGCGGTCGACCTTCTCCACGACTCGCAACAGATCAAGACAACATCACACAAAACGTCTCGCTGTCAGAGATATCGGGTTTTCTTACCGTACACACGATTGAATTACTGCAGCAATCATGGATCGCAGTCTTGACGAGATCCTTGCTGATCGCGGTCAGGTAAGGCTAGCCCACCTCCCAGAACCACGCGTGATATGGCCAGCTTACTGAATTGAGGGCCTCGACGCAGAAGAGCAACAGTGGCAGACCTCGCGGCCGAGGCGGTCAGCGTCGACGCGAACCCAGGAATGACTCCCCTCGCGATGGCGTCAGAAAGGTACAGACACTCCTCTCCCACCTGGTCTTCTTGGGCGAGCAATGCTGACGGGAACCACCGTTGGCTTAGGTGCACTACCTCCTCCCCTTCCTCTGAACATGCGCCTGCCCACCTATCTCCTCTTCGGTCCTCGACTACTGTTGCAGCCCTCTCGACATCACAGCGCGATGATTGATTGCCCTTGGATCGACGGCCGGGGAAGGTAAAATGTCAAGGCAATACCCAATAGCTAACCTCTCTCGATTCGACTGCACAGTCCTACCGCGACGATGCTCCCAGAAACCTAGACTCGTACGAACCGCATCCACTTTGATCGATTTCGAATGGGGACATAGGTGCTGACGTGTTGGCAGCGAATGGGTCCATGATAGATTCGAGGACAATGGTATTGTCTCTCTCACATGATACTCGAGCGGACCCTCGAGCTGACTTGAATTGACAGGACACCGACCGCGCCAGCAGCGACGTGGTCGTGACCAAGACTTCGCAGATGATGCTGAGTAGGTGCCCCAGCCCTCATCTCAAACCTGTGAAGTGTATTCTGACCGCGAGCACAGACAAGAGATCGGTACCAAGCTCCGCGTCGATAATGTACACTATGACCTCTCCGAGGAGGACCTTACTGTACGGCTCACCCCAACCTATTGTACACGTTCCTGGACTGACGGTTTGGCAGGGCCTTTTCAACAGAACCGGTCAGGTGTTGAAGCTGGACATCAAGTACGATCGTGCTGGACGCTCCACGGGGACGGTCTTCGTCACGTACGAGGCCTACGAGGATGCTCGTGAGGCTATTCGGGAGTTTGACGGCGCGAACGCGAAAGGTGAGTTCACAAGATGAAGACCTCTTCTGACTCGACGACTCATGTTACGCGCAGGCCAACCTATTCGCCTCTCAATTCTCCCCCCTCGCAGACGCAACGACGCTAGCGCCATGGCTGGTCGACCGCTCTCCGAGCGCATAACTATGGGCGGACGCAACCGCTCCCGCTCTCCAGGCCGGGACATGGAGGATGAGGCCGCGCGCAGGAACATAGATCGTTATGTGCCAGGTGGTCGTCGCTCGCGCAGCCCCATGCGGAACCGACGACGTGGCGAGGGAGGACGCCGCCCTGGTGCTCGACGTGGCGGCGGTAGCGCGCGAGATGGCGGAGAGAGACCCGCCAGGGACGGACGTCCCAAGAAGACGCAGGAGGAACTTGACGCCGAGATGGAAGATTACTTTACTGCGCCTACGGCGGGCAATGACGGCCAGGCCGCGGCTACTCAGGCTGCTGAGGATGACATCGACATGATTGAGTAATTCTGGGCTCTATGGGTAGAGTTGGGGTGTTGGGGGATCACAGCATTCGATCACCTTCATGTTGGCGTCGAGTGGACTGGCTCAATGCCGAAGCGAAGCGTAAAGACCGCAATTCTAGCCTGAATTCACTTCTCGACTTCCAGGGGTATCGCGACCTATCTTGACCGTACTCGTCCAGAACCATGCGGTACCATTTCATCATCGTACAAGCCGACCCAAATCCGTATCATATCTCATGCTTCATGCCCTTCCACATTAACTTTTCCCATGCCATTGGGTAGTATCTTTTCGAAACCCCGAAACGGAACCGGACAGTCAACTAATTAAAGAGTTCTAAAGTTAAATCTCCGTGAATCGATGCTTTCAACTCGATCTCAATCTCGAGGTTCAATTTTAATTCGACGGCCAGCTTCGCGTTCTTCCCTCCCGCGACGAGCTTCTGCTCCTGCATCGGTTCCACAATCTGTGGCAATCCCGGTGCGCCATAGACATCTTCGTCGTCCCCGTCGAGATCATCCTCGTACTCAGCCATCTTCGCAGCGGCCACTTCCCTCGGGGCCCGCGGCACGACGGCCTGCACGGGTGCCCTGCCGGGCTCGCGCACCGTCTTGTTCCGCTTGAGGGGCACTTTGGTCGATGGATACCGCGTTGCGGCCGCGGCCCCCGTCCTCGTCAGCGCGTTTGAGCTTGTCGAGGCTGTGGTGATGGTCGACGACGACTCCTCGCTGGTGTTGCTCGCCTCCTGGTGCGAGAGCGCCGGCGGGAGCGTGTGCATGCGCGGTCGCCACGGGCGGCGCGCGTGGACGCCGTGGTTGTGGTGCGAGAGCGGTGGTAGGCTGGGCGTGTCCTGGTTGTTCTTCTGCTTTCCCCGGTTCGTCCACTGCTGCTGCTGCTGCTGCTGCTGCTGGGCGGACTGGCGGTTGGACGGTGGTGTGGGTAGGTAAGAGTAGTTGTGGCCCGCGGCGAAGGGCGTGTCCGGGTCCTCGTAGCTCGGGGTCGAGGAGCCGCCGCCGCCGGTGGATCTTGAGGATTGCCGCGAGGTTCGCGGTCTGTTCTGGGCTGGTGCGTCGAGGGAGGAGTTGTTGTTTTTACTGCTGTTTTTATAAGAGCTACTGTTGACGGATGGTCTCGAAGGGCCCCGCGGATTTATGGGCCCGTTTTGGGCTGGTGTGTTTGAAGATTTCCGGGGCTGCCCGCGTCTTGATGCGTGCGAGGAGCGCTGGTTCCTCAACTCAGGTCGGGAGGCTGCCGCTCGGGAGTACTGGACATCGTCCTGCTCGTCCGCCTCTCCTTCTGATGATGATTCGTCTGAGCCATCGTTGTAGTCATTTCCCGAAGATTCGGACTCGGACTCGGACTCGGACTCGGACGCTTCCACAATCGCGGCCGGTCTTCTCCTCCTCCTGGGCCCCGTATGTGAGCCGTCGCGAGGAGATGACATAGGTGGCGTAGCGGGAGGCATCGTGACGCGTGCCTCGTGCCTCGTGGATGTGTAGTTTAGAGGTAGAGGGTTAGGGTCGGGTATAAGTGTAGGTAGTCGTTTGCGGGGCAGTATGTATCCTCTTCTGTATTTGCCTTCTCAATATTCCATCTTCATGTGATCAAGATACGAGAGGTTTTCAAGGGAGTCAGGAACTCGAGATACCATGAACCGATCCAAGAACGAACGAAGCGCACCCGTGGGCCTATTAGTGTACCCCCAGATCTGGGAGGACTAGGATGAGTGGGGACCGGGGGGTGCGACTAGAGCCGCAGCAGCTGGAGCAGGTGTCAGTGGGAATCAAGGGTCCAGGGTGCGATGATCAACACAGACGATCAAAACCGGCTTTGCCCGCCATCCCCAAGGACCAGACCAGACCACAGCCCTACCCTGCAGGGATCTCGGGCCCAGAACAGCGATGACATCGTTGTTGGCTGCCAACTTTTGGAGCTCCTCCTGTGGTGTGCTACCATAGTTTTTTCTCCGAGTTTCCAGGTCCCCTGCCATGAACCAGATGATGGATCGAGGGTCTACCTCGTGTTCGCGGCTTGTTTTCCTGGTACTTGCCACGACGTGTCGGGTTCATCGAGGGAGAAAACTTCTAAAACATCAGGCTGAGGAGTATCCTACTATTCAGGAACTGGACAGCAGCACCGCCGACGGTGGTATTCTTGAAGGGTCCTTCATCTTCCCACCTCGTTCCTGAACCTTGAGGCCGAGGCTGAGCCTGACAGCTGCCAGGGCCCGACCTCGACTGCGACGACGTACGTTTACTGTATCGATATTACAGTACCGGCGCAGTGCTCGCGAGTCTTTTTCTGCGTGCAAATCCGAAAATGAACCTTTCCAAGGTTCTCCATCGGTACTTGCTTGCAGCGTCTCCAAGGGACCACCACGGCGGCGGTATACTTATCCCGCAAGCAACGCGCATGCATCGGTGCTCCTTGCTGAGGGAAGGCATCCCGCAGCAGACCTGCCCGGTTTTCGACCTGGCAGGTTCAGGTTGGGGATTTGTTTCGACTCGCGACCTGCCGTTGCCATCCGTTTTCCGGCCGGTGCTTGTTCTTGATTCCTCCTCGGCATTATCGTCTCACCTCTGGCCCCCTGTTCACCGTGCAAGGTGGCTTGAAAGCCTGCATCCCTTCTCGACCAGTACAGTACCGGTAAGTCGGAGAGGTCGTGACTGTTCTTCCTGCCCCCTGGGTGCCACTGGGTGGGAACAGCCACGCCGCATAAAGAGGAGGCAGAACGGGGCCGTGGGATGAGTCTCGAGGAGACTGCCCGAGATATGCGATATGACGGCGAAAGTGGTGTGATCAAGGGTGCTCGGAGCAGGATAGTCCTTTCGGCCTTGCGAGAGAGACCACGCATCAGCCCGCGGATCTCTTGAAATCAAGACCCCCTAAAACCGGATGGCAGACAACGGGGAGGACCGATCACCGAGGACCGGAACCGCAAAGTTGGAAGGGGCTGGCTGTCATTCCCTTGCTGCGCTGACATTTTCTGGGACGACTGCATCGCGAGATTGCCCACTACCTTGTCGAAGGCGGCGGGTGGTTGGCTGGCGAGCCCGAGGACAGCCTGCACACCGACTTGACCAAACCGGATGCCGCACAACAAGACCGGAGGTCGGAGCCGACAGCCTGGCATGGCTGACTGTCTCGTGGCCGAGGGCGCTGCCTTTTGTGAGCGATCTCATCGTGAAATTGCCACCTGCTCTGCCAGGCGATGGGTTCCAAACTCCGTGAAACCGTTCAGGGCCGGGTGCAATAGTCAAGTGACTTGGGCGTGTCAGATAGTAGCAGAGCATTGTCCGAGCTCGACTTTGCCACTATCTGCGGGCTTCTGCGTTCAGGTGGTTGAAGGCTGTCTCAAGCGTTGCCAGGCTAGAAAGTGGTATTCCACCGCAAGATGTCCCAAGGGGGTTGTCGTCTCCGAGGAGGATGTCTGCCCCCAACAGTAGGCGTCACTGCTCCACTTCCGTCACCTCGCGCAAACAGGCAATGCGCCGTCAACAATGCGGCCGAGTTCTTAAAATCGACTGGCTGAAGCCGTAAGTACCAACGCTCAACCGCCCAGGCGCAGCGCGCGTCGGCAGAGAACAGAAACCACATATCTTCTGTATACAGCTCGGATCAAGAGAGGCCTGCCCCGTAGCGCCTCGTATTTGGCTGATGCGGCTCCTGCATCCATGTGAAGCCCCCTCCCCTCTGTCTTTCTGGTTTTCTCTCCTCTTTCTAATCTAAAAGGAACGGAAGTCCCTCGGCTTTCTTGGATGTCAGATGAAGAAGTACTGCTGGACTCTGGGCTCCAGATGGCGGATGTGTTGACGCGCGAGACTGAATCATCGTGTGGCAATGGGATTTGACAGCATTAGCCGAACCAAGAATGAAGCGCCAGTTCTCAATCTCACTTATTCATTTAGTGTACCGCTGCTTTTGGACATCGTCTCGAGCTGTAGCAAGTCTACTTATTCAAAAGTCTGAGACAAGTCCATCCAGTTTATAATGTGGGTCGAAATCCATCAGGTATAGTCACTGCAGCGTGCAGGTCGCGAGCATTCTAAAACCCTGTTCTCTTCGATGTCCGTGTTCGATTTACAAATGACAAAGATGCTATGGAGCGTGGGATTGTCGGTTGTTTCCTGCGTCTGGTGGATGCTGGAGCCAAGTGGGATCCCAATGCTCGCACTCAACAATGAGTGCCCGCATACAAGGAACCCATCGTGGACTTCAAACTTTTGGTGCAATACTGTATGTATGCCGCTGCGTCTCATGGGGTGGTACATGTGCCTCAATATACTCGGCAGCATGCATGACGGCATCATAGGGTGAAAACCCACGGCGTCTACGCTCTCACTATAGCATCTTCAGCGGCGAGCCCGCTTGCTCACCTAGCACTGGCATGGTAGCGGCAGACCCGTATGCCTAGAGTCTGTCACCCAGCAGAATGACTTGATGAACGAAATTGTCAAATCATTATTACTCTCGTGACGATACCGGATCAGAGGTAGTCTGATTGACGTGGCGGAATGCAGTCTGGTGCTCGATGTACGGAAAATGCTTCAAGCGACCTGACCTTTTCCACCTTACAGCGAGGAGAAAAGTTTGGTCCCATGGCTAGAACACACGTATCTATATGGGAAAGGCCTCGAATCATCTTACCATTACCCTACTCCGTCTTCTTCCTCTTTTTCTCTAAGCCCTCGGCCATCGCCGCCGCAACGTCCTCCGCTGTCCTCCCACGTTTCCTCTGTCCAATCTTCTCTTGGCCAAGCACAGTGTCTTCTGCCACCGCCCTGAATACACCCGCGGCGCCCTTAAACAGATACTCCTCGAATCCGCCCTCCTCGGCGTATGTCCGCGAGATCTCCTCCATCTCTCGCACCCACCGGTACGCCTTCGGCGCCATGTTCACCAGAGACTTCTCCGTCTGGTTCAAGCGCCCGGGGACGATCTCCTCGAGCGCCTCCTGGAGCGCCGGCAGCACGCCCATGCGCTGCGCAGTCGTGTAGCTCTGGATGGCGATGGCGGAATACCCCTTTGACAGCGAGGCAAAACACATCTTCAGCCCCGACGCCGCGCCGATGTCCGGTGAGATGTGCTTTACGTTGAGCACCGCCGAGAGCGTGGGACCGAAGCCGGGGATGTCGGCAAACTTCACGGGCCCGCTGGTCGGCAGCGAGGGCATGTTCCAATCGCCCGAGGCCGCGGCGCCGTCGACGGGACGCGGAGGTCCGCCGAGGATGGAGCCATCAATGAATTCCACCGGGACCTGGGCCGCGTCGATGTTCTTGGCGATGGCCTTGATCGTGCTGGGGGCCACGGCATTCATGTCCGCGAAATACAGCGGGGGGTTGGACTTGGTCACCAGGGCCAGGGCATCGATGACTCGCTGCGCCGTCGACTCGGCGTCGCGCGGCGGGACGACCGACAGGATCACGTCACAGGCTTTGACGAGGTCCGTGTCGGTCGAGAGGTCGGCCACCTGTGCGGCCTTGACCCTCTCGACCGTGTCTCTGCTGCGCCGGGGGTGTCAGCGGGTTTGCTGTTCGGTAGTCGGGGATGTCGTGATGCGGGGTTCTGGGCTGAGCAATAGGGAGCGTGGCACGTCGCACTTCTTCTCACCTCCGGCCTGTGCAATTCGTGGCGACGGAGAAGCCCTTGGCGACGAGCAGCTTTGCAAGTCCCATGCCCATGTCACCAATCGACAATATCCCGACGGTCGCGAGCTTCGAGGAGGCCATCGTGGGCTTGTAGTCAAGCGATCGTATTGCGTCCGCCCAAGGTTTTGAGAGCTAGGGTTGATTGAGGGTGAACAAGTCTTACAGGCGGGGGGGGGGTCTTGCTGAGTAGTTATTGTGTGTTTCGACGATTGTTAGATGTGTGGCTGTTTCCAATGTTGATGAGCTTAACTCCTCCCACTAAGTTAGGTATTACCTACTTAAGTTGGTATCCGGAAGCCGGCACATCGACAATACTGCCGACGTTTTGAATTACAAATCCTTCTGCGCCTCTCAATTTGAAGAAGGCTCAGGTGCTTGATCCTCAAACTTCATGCGGAGCTATTTGATTTGGCTTGGGAAAATTACATTGCAGGATCAGAAGTTTTTGTCAAAAATCCGCATGAATGCTTCAGCCCGATTCCTAGGTAATTTGGATGTAGTCGACCTAGAGGACGCCCTTGCTGTGGCATAGCACAGCTCTTCACGTGGCGTCGTGTCTCGGCCGACAAGAATACAGATGGGTTTACAAGTCTTCGGTGGCCTTTTAAGAACTGTGTCTGGTCCCCAGGTTCCTTTTGGATCACCGACAGAATACCAGTGCGAGGAATACTGTCCCGCGGTGGATGCGTCAGGGGGGACCTTGGGTCGCCATCATTCAACTTGACCAGGCTCTTCAACGACATGCTCTTCTAGGCTCACGATGGTCCCGGGCGCATCAAGCTTGGTCTTCAGCCTGCCCGCCGATGAGCCAATGTACACACCCTCTGCACTAAATCCTCCAAAATGACCCGGGGCAAGCCATGCCGGTCGTTGCTCGGCTGGGGTGGACTTGTCTTCCTTGGACGGATTGGACTCGTCCCCAGCAAGATCACCGACGCCGAAAACCACTGAAGGATAGCGTGCTGTCCGTGACAGCATGCGCGGAGGATCCAGATCAACGCTGTTATCCACGAAGAACTGCACGAAGTCGCCAGGCTTCGCAGTGGCCTCGCTTGCTTCGTCATTGCCGTGAAATGACTTCTGAAACCGTAGTAGCTCGTCATGTTCGGATTCGAGACCAAAGCTCGTTTGCGGATCCAGCGACAAGAGGCTTGCTTTGGCCCCCCATTCACCCCCTCCACTCACTAAGAAGTATACCGGTCAGATGCTGCCTCATGAAAGGTGTTTGGTGGTGCACTTACTGATCCTGTGGATGCGACCCCCCTTAAACAAGATGTCGCCGAGGATACAGCGCGTTTGCCAGGCCATGAACTCTTCGGAGTCTGACATTTCAAAGGCCAATTTATCAGCAGCGGCTCCAAGACAATCCAACCCCAAGCCCTTGTAGAACTCCAGTATAGCCTCCCTCATTGCCTCTCCTGAGGCTCGCGACGCGCCACCTTCTGGCATTATGAGCTGCCCAGGAATGACCAGAGCCCACACGCCTGGGCGCGTTGGAACGACGTCGGAACGGGATTTTCGGCGCGCCTCGAGCAATCGAGGAATATTGGCCTGCAGTTCTTTCGAGGCAGGTGAAGGCTCTTCGTTGATCTTCACCTTGGCCAGTATGTTGCCGAGGCCTTCCAAGATCAGTCGGGGATGAGTTATAGGCACTAAAGGTGAACGAATAAGGAGATTCTGAGTTTCGAGGGAGCCCGGAAGGCCGATCTTTTGGGACTGCTTCCCAGACATTCCCCTCAGATGGAAAGAAACCGAAGGGCGTGCGTCACTACGGCTTTCAACCCTCCACACTGTTGCCAGAAGAGTCGATCGCCGCCCATTCTGGAACAACGTGTTGGCTAAAGGGAGGCTGATGGATAACACGTCTTCCAGGTGTGGCCCCCGCTTAAGGTCCACAGAGATATACGAGGCTTCGGGTTCTGTTGGGCGAGGTGAAGCCACGTGAGAGACCTCTGTAGTGTCGCTCCATAAGCCAGGCAGGAGGGTGTCAACTCTGCCAAGCTGGACGGACAGACCTTCCTGCATCTGACGATTGCGAGTAGGCGACTTCTCTGGACATAGACCATCGACGACCGCAGCCAGCACGTGAAAGTGGTGTTGGCCAGTTCCGGGCTTTATGCCGGTGTGCATCGAAGATAGAAAGGCGGACATGAAGCCCTCGTCTGTGAGCCATGAGGCATGCTGTGGGCTTGCCAATATCACAGCAGCATGCTCCCCGTCTTGAGCCAATTCTTCTGGCGACTTCAGGCCTTGCCTTACGCTTTGTAGGACAGATTCCTACGGCAGTCGTCAGTAATAGAATTTCATGGAGAGAAGACGGGCCGTCGACGCCTGGCGGGACAACCTTCGTAGCACCTGGCAGGGTGAAAATGGTATACCGGGGGCTGATATTGACGGCTTCTTGAGTTATTTTGTCAGGTTTGAAGGCCCTCGTAGCATATTTGCATTTTTCTTGTCGCAGATAATTCGCCTTTTCATCCCAAGGACCTGAAATCCCGTTGCTTTTGCCGGATCTGAAGAACCTGGGGCCAACAAGTCCAGAAGCACCAGCTTCTAGAATGGCCCGTCTGAGTGACAGACACGAAGGGCCCGCAAATTTTCTCCTAAAAGAGGTTGGCTGGATTCGGATCGCCATCCTTGGCTATGAGCTCTGGTTCTCGTTGTCGTCCTTTTCTTCATATGACATTGGAGCCGCTACGCTGGTGGCACCTGTGGACTCGGTCACCTCCTTCAGAGCCTATAACCGAGTGAACAATTGGGCAGCATTTTCTGTTAACAATCCGGAAGTCGATTGATACGGCGACATATGGCGAGGGATCATCTCGAGAAGCATATGTGTAGTCGAAAATGTCAGTAAATTTCGATGTGATGACGGGACGATTTATATCCAAGTCAACATTTGAAATAGAAGCCATATCAGCCACAAATTGTAGACATGGGGGACTGCTCATAAGCCACACGCAAGGATTACCGGTACCTACGGATCCCGTACTTTGCAAACACAATCGCATGGCGGGTCAACTTTCAGCACCTAGGTCCCTGTCGACTACCCCGCGGCTCCAGGCGGGTACTCTGTAAAAGTACCTAAGTACCTTTTCCCAGGTACCGCAGCCAGCAGGTGAGTCAAGTTTGGCGACCGGGTACTGAAATTCGAGACTGCCAAAATCGAGACCGCTTCTCAGCTACTCGACGACACGGTTTGAGTCACTCTTTTCTCCTCTCTGCAATTCCTGGATTTCTGATCCATTGATCGCAACCACGGTGTTCCGCCCAAGTCTTCGTGCACTCTTAGTGCACCCGCCATCACTTCGCCGATATCAATTGCCCTTCAGTCGTGCGACCATGGCTACCAACTCTGCTCGCGGCAACCCGTAAGCATCTCGAGCCCTTTGCTATACCTGCCCCGCCCAAGAAACAATATCTAACACGCTCGTCTTCTCAGTATTGCCGCCGCGGACGGTCCCAAAGCTGAAGACCCAGCTGCCCCTCCCGCATCGAACGAGACCAAGGCCGCAATCCAGCAAACAACACCCAGCGGCGCCACAGGAACCCACCAAGCCGGTCAGGATGCCGGCGCGGCGTCCGCAGCTGGGACTGGCAAGGTGAAGTCTGCCAAGGAGCTCGAAAAGGAGCGCAAGAAGGCAGAGAAGCTCGCAAAATTTCAGCAAAAAGCTGCGGCCAAACAAACTGCCCCCGCCAGTGCGCCGAGCAAGAAGGCCGAGAAGAAGGCCAAGGCGGAGGAGGAGGCCTTGCCGGCATTCGTCGAGGAGACGCCCTTGGGAGAGAAGAAACAACTCAAGCCCTTGGATGATCCTTACTACAAGGCCTACAATCCCGTCGCTGTCGAAAGCGCTTGGTACCAATGGTGGGAGAAGGAGGGCTTCTTCAAGCCCGAGTTCACCGAAACCGGCGATATCAAGCCCGCTGGAGCGTTCACCGTGGTCATCCCACCGCCCAACTGTACCGGTAGCTTGCACATGGGTCACGCGCTGGGCAACAGTCTCGAGGATATCATGACGAGATGGCAGAGAATGCTGGGAAAGACTACCTTGTTCCTTCCCGGCTGCGACCACGCCGGTATTGCAACACAAAGCGTCGTGGAAAAGATGCTGTGGAAGAAAGAGCAGAAAACCCGTCACGACCTAGGCCGTGAAAAGTTTCTAGATCTCGTCTGGGAATGGAAACAGGAATACCACGACAAGATCAACAATGCGGAGAGAAAGATGGGTATCTCCACGGATTGGTCAAGAGAGGCCTTCACCATGGACAAGAATCTTTCTGCGGCCGTCGCCGAGACCTTCGTGCGCCTACACGAGGAGGGCATCATTTACAGAGCAAATCGCCTTGTGAACTGGGATTGCACAATGACGACGGCTCTCTCCAATCTCGAGGTTGACCAGAAGGAGCTGACGGGCAGAACTCTGCTTGATGTACCCGGGTATGAGAAGAAGGTAGAATTCGGGTACGTCGAACCCTATTCTCCACTATTTCAAGTAGGCTGACACGAATTTGCAGTGTGATCGTGCACTTCAAGTATCCTATCCAAGGTTCAGAGGAGACGATCGAGGTGGCAACAACCCGTATTGAGACAATGCTTGGTGACACGGGTATTGCCGTCAACCCCTTGGACAAACGATACACCCATCTCGTGGGCAAGTGTGCCACACACCCGTTCATTGAGGATCGAAAGTTGCCCATTGTCGCCGATACCTACGTCGATATGGAGTTTGGAACTGGCGCTGTGAAATTGACTCCCGGCCACGATCCCAACGATTTCAAACTTGGCAAGGACCACAACTTGGATTTCATCAACATCTTCACTGATGACGGTCTGCTCAACGAGAATGCGGGGTCTTACGCTGGCCAGAGACGTTTTGACGTGCGTTACAAGATACAAGACGACCTTAAGGCCAAGGGATTGTATGTCGACAAAAAAGACAATCCAATGAAGGTGCCGCTGTCGGAGCGCTCCAAGGACGTCATCGAGCCTGTCATGAAGCCACAATGGTGGATGGCTATGCGAGACATGGCCGATGAGGCCATCAGGGTTGTCAAGGATGGAGATATCAAACTTCGGCCAGAAAGCGCAGAGAAGAATTACCATAGATGGATGGAGAACATACAGGACTGGTGCATATCAAGACAGCTTTGGTGGGGCCACCAATGTCCTGTGTGGTTTGCCAAGGTCCAGGGCGAAGAGGATGACAGGTCGAATAACGAGCGGTGGTTCAGTGGAAGAACATCGGAGGAGGCTGAGGCAAAGGCAAAGAAGGCACTGGCTGGCAAAACCTTCACACTCGAGCGTGATCCCGACGTTCTTGACACGTGGTTCAGCAGTGGTCTTTGGCCCTTCTCAACCTTGGGATGGCCAAATGCTGAAGCTGAGGACTTCAAGAAGTTGTACCCGACGTCCATTCTTGAGACAGGCTGGGACATTCTGCCTGTGAGTATTTGCCCAGTCCAATTTGACCCCATCAACGCCGTCTCTACAAAAGATCAATGCTGACGAATTACAGTTCTGGGTTGCTCGCATGATTATGCTCGGCAAGAAGCTGGCCGGGGACGTACCTTTCAAAGAGGTCTACTGCCACAGTCTCATCCGCGACAGTGATGGTCGCAAAATGAGCAAGAGTCTGGGCAATGTCATCGATCCTCTGGACGTTATTAAGGGTATCCAGCTCGATGACCTCCACGCCAAGCTGCTCACTGGCAACCTCGCATCTAACGAGGTTAAGAAGGCCACCGCATATCAAAAGCAAGCGTTCCCTCAGGGCATCCCAGAGTAAGCATTATCACTCCGTAATTTCCAGGGCTGCATTACTGATCCATATCACAGATGCGGTGCAGATGCTTTGCGATTCTGCCTGGCAGCGTACACAACTGGTGGCGGCGACATCAACTTTGACGTAAAGGTGATGCATGCATACCGGAGATTCGCCAACAAGATCTACCAGGCATCCAAGTATGTCATCGGCAAGATCGAGACCGTGCAAGGCTTTGTGCCAGCAAAGACGAGAGGACTCAATGGCAAGGAGTCTCTCTCCGAGCTGTGGATCCTGAGCAAGATGAATACTGCTGCCAAAGAGGTCAACGAAGCCCTTGCGGAGCGCGAATTTATGCGAGCCGCCAACACCGTCTATAATTACATCTACGGCAACCTCTGCGATGTCTACATTGAGAACTCCAAGGGCATCATCCAAGACGGTACGAAGGAGCAGGCCGAATCCGCTCTCCAGACTTTGTACACCGCCCTCGAGGCCGGTCTCTTGCTCATCCACCCCTTCATGCCATTCGTCACAGAAGAGCTGTGGCAGCGCCTGCCCCGCCGGCTCGACGACAAGACCCGCTCCATCATGCTGGCCTCATATCCCGTGCACCAGCCCGAGCTCGACCAGCCGGCCGCTGAGCAGGCGTACGAGCTCGTCCTCGACAGCTCCAAGGGGATCCGGTCCCTCATGGCCGAGTACGCCCTCAAGGAGGACGTGCAGATCTTCATCCAGTCGTCCGACCCCGCCTCGCACAAGACCATCGAGGACCAGGTCAACTCGATCCGCTCCCTCTCCGGCAAGGGCATCGGCGCCATCACCATCGCCGCGCCTACCGACCCTCGCCCCGCGGGCTGCGTCGCCTACCCGATTCGCGGGTCGGCCTCCGTATTCCTGCATATCAAGGGCCGTGTCGACCTGGATGCCGAACTCGACAAGGCGGCCAAGAAGTTGGACAAGACCAAGTCGGCCGCTGAGAAGCAGCGCAAGCTGGTCACGGGTTCCGACTACGTTGCCAAGGTCGCCGTCGCGACGCAGGAGGCGGACCGCAAGAAGCTGGCAGACCTGGAGAGTGAGGAGAAGGGCTTCGCGGCCACGATTGAGGAGCTGAAGAACTTGAAGCTGGAGTAAATAAACCCGCATGTGGCTTGTCCTAGCTTTCGGTAGATTAAAAGCAAAAGATAAAGGTGTAACCAGGGTGTAGCTTGTTTTCTGATGTTCTGTCGAGAGTGAAGTTTTTATGAGCTTGACCAAACTCGTCAAGCCTAAGTTCACTGTCTAGTGGAGTATCATTGGCTCCACGTAAAACCGCCCCCCCCCCCCCCACCAACGTTTACAACAAATGTCTTGACGGCTATTCAACTTTTAGCCCTACAGGTGCAGTTTCCTCAAGGTGATCACATTGGCTGCACTATCCTTGTCAGCGATGGCCGATGACGTATATTTATAGTGTCTTCCTGTAGCTGTCAGGAGCCTACGAAGCTCGCCTGCATTGTCTATCGTGCCCCAGTGGCGCAATCACCGCTCCGTCTAGGTGGCTTGCTCTACGCACCGTAACCATTCTCCTTTAGCCAGCCGGCGACGTCCGCACGGTCGCGGCCAAGCCAGGCGATTTTGGAGCGGACGCTATCTAAGCTCTGGGCGAGACTCTGGTCGTAGCTGCGTCGATGTCAGCTTCACTTTCTGAAACTTATACAAAGGTACGTTGGAGGCGGCCTTACCCATTGGTGTTCTTGTCCTTGAAGAACGCTTCCACCTCCGCAAGTTGCTCTGGCTTCGTGAAGCTTGAGGTCATGATTTGTACCATAGAGCCGAGCATGGACAATGCCGGTGGCAAGCGCTTGTAGAGCTCATCCCAGTTATCACGCATCCTGGGAACGATAGCGTTAGTATTTCCCAATACGAAGGCTGTATTTACCAATACGAAGGCTGGCCAGACACAAGGTGTTACCCAAAAATGAGACGAGGACATACCAATTGAACAATATTTCGATACCCTCAGGATGGCTGCGCAGACCGGAGGTTGGCATATATATATCCTGATCCTTGATCTCGCCGCTGAACAGCAGACCCAGAGTGCGTTTGATGAGCTCAGGCTCCTTAGCACGTCCCAGGCTGCGCAGAGCGGTGTTGCGCTCGTCGCTGTTGGTTGACTTGCGGTAGAAGTCCAGGATCTTATCGTATTCCTCGGCACCGCCATACTTCAAAGCCATGGCAAAAACGCTGCCGCGGATGTTGGGGTGAATAGCTGACTTGTCACCCGCCATGTACTTGTTGAACATTTCCTTGGCAGCGCTGATGATTTGCTGGTCCCCAGACAGACCAGCGCTACCAAAGAGCAGCGCCTTGAACTGCTGCTCGATGTGACCGTCTTTATCGCTGAATGTCCAGCCCATGGTGTGTGCCTTGCCGCTGACAAGGGAGCAGTGGAACTTCTCCAGTCCATCGCGGACTGTCTTGTCCTCGAAGATCCAGGCAGACTGGACGGCCGACAAGCGTGCGACAATCTCATTCCAGACGACGAATTCAGTCTCGGCATCGAAGCCTTTCAGAAGGCTCAAAACTCCAGAGGTCTTCTGGTAGCCCGATGATGCGAGAGCACCAGCGTCTGCTATCATACCAGCACGATCCTCGACCGTCAACAGACCCTCCTTGGCAGCCTTTCCAAGCTTTTCGAGGCGGTCTGGAGTGTAAGAGATACGGTAGGGGCTCGTGTGGTCGGCGTTGACCTTGAAGAAATCGGTGCTGGAGACCTTGAAATCCTGCTCCCGCTTGTCGAGTACCAAGGATTTATCAACGCCATCTTTGGTGCGGAGACCAAGAAGGACTGGATACAGCACATTATCTTCCTCAGGCTTCACATCACCAGTCCTCAGGAAACGGTTTTGCTTCACATGAATCGTGTCGGGACCATTCTCCGAGACCGTCACAACGGGGAAACCGATCTCCTTCGTCCAAGCTGCCATGACTTGTTCAACCTCTTTACCACTGGCATCAGCGAGAGAAGCCCACAGGTCGCCCGTTTGAGTGTTGCCATAGGCATGCTTCTTCAGATACCGGCGTACACCTTCGAGGAAAGTGTCTTCCCCCAAGTATGTCGAGATCATTCGAAGAACACAAGAGCCTTTGGAGTAGGATATGGCATCGAAAATCTGGTTGATCTCGTCGGCACGTTTCACAGGAACCTCGATAGGGTGGCTGCTGCGAAGGGAGTCCAAAGACAAAGCGCCTTGTAGGGTGTCGGTGACAAAGGTCTGCCAGACGTTCCACTCGGGATAGAAAGCATTGCAGGAGTACCAAGAAGCCCAAGTAGCGAAACCCTCGTTCAGCCAGAGGCCCTCCCACCAATCCATAGTGACCAGGTTTCCGAACCACTGGTGAGCAAGCTCGTGTTGCACAACCTCGGCGACTCTCTCCTTGGTCGCAGCTCCACTGGCCTTCTCATCAAGGAGCAGATCCACAACGCGGTAGGTCACGAGACCCCAATTCTCCATAGCACCCTGCGCAAAATCAGGTATGGCGACCTGATCCATCTTAGGCAGAGGAAACTCAATGCCGAAGACCTTTTCGTAGAATGCAAGCGTCTTGGCGGCTAGATCGAGCGAGAATCGACCGTGCTCAATGTCCTGACCTGGGGGTGCGTACACGCGGACGGGAACTCGGAAGTCCTTGGTCTCAACGTAGTTCAGCTCACCAACGATGAAAGCCACAAGGTAGGTCGACATGAGGGGCGACTTGTTGAACTTGACGGCTTTCTTGGTTGAGCCACTAATGACAGACTGGACATCGGTCTCCGAGTCCACATCCATGTTGCTCAAGCATGTGAGATTCTTGTCGGCAACCAGGGTGACGGTGTAGGTCGCCTTGAGAGCGGGCTCGTCGAAGCACGGGAAAGATCTCCGGGCATCGGTTGGTTCCATCTGGCTCGTGGCCAGAATTCCCTCAGTGCCATCGGGTTTCTTGTATGTAGAGCGATAGAAGCCAGCCATCTTGTCGTTCAATTGGCCGGTGAACTTGATCTTCAGCTGGGCCTTGCTGCCCTTGGAAATAGCATCGTCGAATTCGAACTTGGAGACCTGCGTCTTCTCATCGTAGGATACCTTGGGAGAAGCACTGCAGCACATGGATTAGTCTTTGGGCGCAAAGCAGCGGGGGGCTGTGAGAATCACGGACCTGACGACCTTGCCGCCTGCAGAGATCTTGGCGGAATGGATGTCGAGCTCAAGAGTGTGCAGAGAGATGGCCTTGGAGTCCTCCGCAACATCGACATCGATCAAGACTGTGCCGTCGAAGCTGAGCTTGGTGAAGTCGGGCTCGAGAGTCAGATCATAGTGCTTGGGGACGACATTGGCGGGTAGGAGCTCCCTCCCGGTGATGTTGACGGCACCGGAGCCGTCAGCTGCATTGGCATGCCTACACATGATTCTCTGGCAGGAACAGTGTCGGGCAGCAGGTCTGTTGTCGAGAATGGTCCTGCGGGAACGATAGCTCTCGAGTGGGCTCGGTGTTGACCTGAGGACCGAATAGAGGCGTGCGTTGAGGGTGGGAGATGCGGTGCTGGCCGCAACGTCACAGGTCAGCGTCTGTTCGCAGGCGGGGAATGTAGCGTATCCGTGGTACTAATAGTATGTAGTATTGTGGATAGAGGTAGCAAAGGCAAGGGGCAGAAAAAAGCTACCCGCTAAAGGCTGGGCAAAGATCACCACCACTCTCAGAGCCAAAGAAGGGACAGAGCCAGGACGGATGCGGTCATGTTCACGCACCAGGTTCTCAGAGACAAGGACAGATGCAACCTTCTCGTGGGTAGCAGCAATTTGGACCTAGGGGCTGCAGGTAAGAGTGGGAGTGAGCGCCTCGGAAAAGTTGAAGAAGAGCGAGAAGCAGCTGATCTCAGAGACGCGGAGAGGGCCAACGACATAACGAGCGGTACTTCGTATGTCGGGAGAAATTAATGAGTGGAATGGTTTAGACGCCTCCTCTTCTGCCCGCGTGACGACCACGTGCGCTTGCCGATCGACTCTCTGGCCGCTGGGAATCCAAGAAAGAAGCACCGGTAGGGAATGCTCTTGAAAAGGACGTTGTCATGCATGTCAGAGACCAGACCTCGGACCAAGTGACGAGTAACAGCTGCCGCCTGTGGCCCGCTCCGTCGGATCCCTTGCATGTGAGCTACGCCCGATCCAGAAGGCGGTCGACCAAGGCTTTCCACTTCCGCGGCCATGGCAGGGACATCACGGCTCTGCCTGGACCCTGAGCCCTGAGCCCTGAACCCTGAGCTCTTGAAGCCCACTGCCTGTCAGAATGCCTGTTTGCCTGCCCCTCCTCTGTCACCCCGCTGTGTCAGCACAAAAAGAGCTCAACGCCAAGGGCAGAACATTGCTGAGAATGTATATGTGGGGCATATCGGAGGCATGAATGGGGAGTGAACGAATAATGCAAAAGGTAAGATGGAAATGCCAACGAGATTCAATCCCACACTTCGTGAATGGTTGGCCGACGGCTACTAACTGGTACGGCCCGCAAGCCTAGTTAGTTCCCGATCGTTGGGGAAATCAAACAATAATTAAAATAAATATAAATAAATAACAAGGGGGGGGGGGGAGAAGAACCAGTCGTGCGCACATTCACTAGGTACTCAAACTTTGAGTCGTGCTTGGTGTTGTCCTTTGTGCAAGCATGTCGGCTGGGAGACGGTTGAAGTGTTCCAGAAGCCATGTGCGCCCAGTCGCGGAACGCCGGCTCTCTGCACAAAAAGAAACAGATACACAGACTGGACCAAGATGAGACTGCTTGGCTTTCCAAACTACGGAGTAAGGAGAGCCTTGCATGCTTGGAAATGATTCAGCAGAGCCGCATCCCAAGGCACCCGTAGCTCGCTCGTGTTGCCAATTTGCGCGAGCAAAGCGACGATGGTCACGCCAATGCCGTGTTGGATGTTGGACCACCACCATGGACAAGAACCGAGCGCCGCGGCCAGTGGGTTATGGAGTGACCCTGATGTCCTCGCTCCAGAATTCCTTCAGTTAAAGGGGCTCCGACAGCGGGCTGCCACGACGAGATTGGCCACGGTACTCGAATGGGGACGATGATGTCGTCTCAGGTCAAAAAACACGAGACTATGCCACTCATGAGGTGCAAACACTTGCTACCCTCCGCCAATGTGTGCATGTTGAGCAAAGGGCTGGTCGGGTCTCTCTCCGGTCCGGGCTGGGCTGGGCTGAGAATCTGGAGCGTTGACCGACATGGCGAAAATACAAGAGAAATGTTATGGCACCCACGAGCGGGCGGCAGGGAAGGAGCTTCGTCATTGGGAAACGAACCCTGAATCGCGGGCTTCTAGTGGTGCCAGAGGACCGGGCGGCGCTAGAGCAGGCATAGCTCCTTATCGCAAGGGTCGTACCTCGCGCATCTGGAACAATCATCACCCCACTACGACGGACTTGTGCAGCACCTGAGCCTGCCGAGCTGCCCCTCCATTCTGACCTCGCCGAGAAGCTTTTAAAACGTTGAGGTCCTCTCCCAATTCGAGTCCTACCTCGATCCAGCCTTCTTCTCGTCTCTTGACAACATCACCATCACCAACAGATAACCACTCCCGTCGTAGTCCAACCACCCTCAAGGTATGAGAATATTCTTCCCTCATTCTGCCCGTCCATCCTCTCTACCCGGCAGCTTTCGACTTGTTGTTGGCTGTATCACAGAAGAGCAAGAGCAATCTGAGGCATTATCACCAGCTACGCTTTCGCGGGTGGCAGGAGGGGCGACCCTTCCCCGACTGTCTCAGCACCGCTCTCTTGCTCTTTTATTGCGGAACTCTTCGTTCCACGTCCCGCACCTAAACAAGCGGTTGCCTTCTTGAGGATCGACGAGACTCGAAGCACTTTGTCTGATGCCGCATTTCCCACCTTCACCCTCAGCACGCAAACCTTTGACACTTTGAAAACCGACACTACTCACACCTGCCGAGAGGATTTGCTCAACTGACACAAACATCTTCTCAGTGACTCAGAATGCCTATCTCCAAGGTTCACGGCCGCTACGTCTACGACTCTCGTGGTAACCCCACTGTCGAGGTCGACCTGGTCACCGAGACCGGCCTTCACCGCGCTATCGTCCCCTCCGGAGCGTCGACCGGTTAGTCATACATTTCCTGAAAGTCGCATCTTTATTCCACCGACTCTAATACATCTCTTCTCCAGGTCAGCACGAGGCTTGCGAGCTCCGTGACGGTGACAAGTCCAAGTGGCTGGGCAAGGGTGTCCTGAAGGCTGTTGAGAACGTCAACACCATCATTGGCCCCGAGCTGATCAAGGCCGGCCTGGACGTCAAGGACCAGACTGCCGTCGATGAGTTCCTCATCAAGCTCGATGCCACCGCCAACAAGACCAAGCTCGGCGCCAACGCCATCCTGGGTGTCTCTCTGGCTGTCGCCAAGGCCGGTGCCGCCGAAAAGGGCGTCCCACTGTATGCCCACGTTTCTGACCTCGCCGGCACCAAGAAGCCCTACGTCTTGCCTGTGCCCTTCCAGAACGTCCTGAACGGTGGCTCCCACGCTGGTGGTCGTCTCGCCTTCCAGGAGTTCATGATTGTCCCCTCTGCCGCTCCCTCTTTCTCAGAGGCCATGCGATGGGGTGCTGAGACCTACCACCAACTGAAGAGCCTGGCCAAGAAGAAGTACGGCCAGTCTGCTGGCAACGTTGGTGACGAGGGTGGTGTTGCTCCAGATATTCAGACCGCCGAGGAGGCCCTCGAGCTCATCACCGAGGCCATCGAGAAGGCTGGCTACACCGGCAAGATGAACATTGCCATGGACGTCGCCTCGTCCGAGTTCTACAAGGAGGACGTCAAGAAGTACGACCTCGACTTCAAGAACCCCGACTCTGACCCCACCAAGTGGATCACCTACGAGCAGCTGGCCAACCTGTACAGCGATCTCTGCAAGAAGTACCCCATCGTCTCCATCGAGGACCCCTTCGCTGAGGATGACTGGGAGGCCTGGAGCTACTTCTACAAGACCCAGGACATCCAGATCGTCGGTGATGACTTGACAGTCACCAACCCCATCCGCATCAAGAAGGCCATCGAGCTGAAGGCCGCCAACGCACTGCTGCTCAAGGTCAACCAGATCGGTACCCTGACTGAGTCCATCCAGGCTGCCAAGGACTCGTACGCCGATGGCTGGGGTGTCATGGTCTCTCACCGTTCTGGTGAGACCGAGGATGTCACCATCGCTGACATCGTCGTCGGTATCCGGGCTGGCCAGATCAAGACCGGTGCCCCTGCCCGGTCTGAGCGTCTCGCCAAGCTCAACCAGATCCTCCGCATCGAGGAAGAGCTTGGCTCTAACGCCGTCTACGCTGGCGACAACTTCCGCAAGTCTGTCACCTTGTAAGCGAGCTTTGGAATTTGAAGTCTTTCACAAAAATGCGACATGCGGGAAGCGTTCTTGGGAGGATGGGAAGCACGCGAGAATGACAGTCAAAGATGCGCATGCAGCCTGACTTGTCGCAGAAAAATACCCTGCGAAGCATTGCCATAGAGATGCCTCGGACAACAAAAGTTATGATGATCACGATAAATTTTACCTCGCCCTTATTCAAGTGTGAAATGTGAATTGTGTTATGTCCGGACGGTACTCCCAGACTCTGTATTTCCAGGCGCCCTGTTACTAGAGTTACATAAGCCAGTGAGTCAGAATGGTCAGTCGTTTTCTAGCCGGCCAGCGGATGCGCCTCCCAATCAGTCACCGTTGCCGGGGTAACGCGTGATCCTTGTCGATTTAGCTGCCCCAAATATCAACACCAGAATTTCGGACAGGCAGATCTTGGCCTCCAGCCATGACTGCCCTTACAACACGACGACACACCTGGCACCCCTCAACCTTGCAATGCATTGTAGACCTTGACGTCGAACTCCAATTCACTTCTTTTTTCAGGACACATCAGGACATAACGACATCAAATCTTCCACTCTTTTCGACACTGATTTCCGCCTAGCGTTACCGCTCCACTAGCGAGCACCCAAGCAGCGTCATGGCTGCATCCGAAGACCTGATCAACTTCGACGTGATCGAAGCACAAAAGGAAAACATCCAAGCGCTGCCCTCCGGCCGCTCCGCCAAGAAGCTCGCAGAAGTCTTCTCCCCTTCGCATCTGACCACAAACCCGCTGTCATCACGACAACCTCTAGGCAGCATCGCTACGCCTACCACTACCAACAGCGCGAACGATGCCGTCCGCGCAGACTTCGAGGCCGAGGTCTCGGCCCTCGCCGATTCCGATGACCCGCTTGATGTTTACGACCGCTACGTCCGCTGGATCCTCGACGCATATCCCTCAGCGCAGGCTACGCCCGCGTCGCAGCTGCACACGGTCCTCGAGCGAGCGACCAAGGCTTTCATATCAGCGACGCAGTACAGGAATGATCCCCGCTACCTCAAGCTGTGGCTACAGTACATCGCCTTGTTTGCCGAAGCCCCCCGCGAAACATTTGTATTCTTAGCCAGACACGGCATCGGGGAGGGGCTGGCGCTGTATTATGAAGAGTACGCGGGGTGGCTCGAGGGCGCCGGGAGATGGAATCAGGCCGAGGAGGTGTACAAATTGGGCATGGAGAGAGAGGCACGACCCCAAGCGAGGCTCATTCGCAAGTTTGGCGAGTTCGAGGCGCGCCGCGCTGTGCTGCCCGAGCAAGAAGGACCCGATAGCCCCGCGCTGCCGACCATGAGGCCGGTGCTGGCGGCAAAGATTGACCCGTTCGCGGCGACCGACCGAGAACCGCGTCAGGGTCTCGGCACGCAGACGGCAAAATCAGCAAAGCCCAAGCTGCAGATTTTCTCGGATGGTGACCTTGCTGCAGAGCCGTCCGCTATGGGCTCGCGCGGTGCCGGGTCGAAGGGCTGGGACACCATTGGGTCGCTGGCAAACCGGAAGAAGGAGAATGCGGTCGAACCCAAACCTTGGGCAGGTGAGACGTTGGCAGCGGGAGGCAAAAAGAGCGGCTCTGCTAAGATAGCTGTGTTCAAGGATACGGTGAGTTCACCTCAGCACACCCATTCTATCCCCCTCCATCTCAGCCTGGGTGTTGATCAATATCAGGACTAATTGTTATGGTCTTTTGTATGATATCAGTCCAAGATCAAGGCTCAAAAAGCCCAACTTTCCAAATCACATATCACGATTGCTCCTTCGCAGTATCAAGTAACTATGAATCCAGCGAACGGCAAGAAGGAGCGTGTGTTCGTTGATCTGCAGGCTGTGTACCCCAGTCCCGAGGAGCCGGGTACTGAGTTGAGTTTTGAGGAAATTTGGGCGGCCAGTCGCGGCTGGCTTGACCAGACATGGGGTGATGAGCGTGCCTTTGACTTGCCAATGAAAGATGAGAACAGTGCAACGGCTGAGGACAATGCGAAGCTGGCCGTACGTCACGATGTGATCACACTGGATGAGAACGGCCGTGTTCCCGAACAGCACCGTGATGCTCGGAGTAAGAAGACAAAGATCATGGAAGTCAACGAGACGCAGATCAGTGAGTGGCATCTCTAAAACCTCCACGCAGTGACATTCTAACGATAAATAGTCAAGGCAAATCTGGACTCGCCATCCGGCAAGAAGATGAAAAAGAAGCGTGGATCCGGATCTGGATCTGAACCCACCATGACCATGCACACCAGAGCTGCCCATGACGATATCTACGACATTTTCAATGCACCCCTCAAGCGTCCTTCTGAAGAAGCTGAGGCAAGTGCAGATGACTATGAGTCCGAGACGGACAGCAACTATACGACCAGCAACGCGGAGAGCACCTGCACCACACGCCAGATCTCGACAAGCGAGGCTGGCGATACTGAAGAAGATCAGGTCGCGAAAGACGACGAGACGTCGGACGTGAGGAGTCTGAGTGAGTGGTCTGACTTCTCGACAAGACGACATGTACCAAACATCAACGATGAGGATGACGAGGACAATCGATCTGTTGTCTCGGACCTGGCCAACATCAGAGACAGAGACCTATCACTACGCTTCACAGAACATACCATCACAGGGCCCGAGTTCGAAAACGAAGAAGACGACGATCTGGTGACTCCCGTGGATGAGGACATGTCACCGCCTAGAACGCGGACCACCTTCGTCCCTATACCACCAGAGGACTGGGTTCCTAACCCGAGGCCATACAGGGATCCAGTTGAGATAGCTAATAATCGTCTCCCCTTTATGACGCCTATCACGGAAAGGACAGAGTCCTCGCTCGAGGTCGACTCTGCAGAGAACTACGATCGGTTTGGCATGACCAAAACTCCTAGCAAGAGGGATGATAGCCTGCCGGAGGGAGTTGAGATCGACCTTGAGCCTCTGAGCAGCCCGCTGAGGGAGGTAGTCAACGAGTGTTCTCCGGTCAAGAAATTCCCTCTTCTGCCCAAACCGAGGCCTGCTTTGAGCCCAAAGCCTGTGGCAAAACCCGTCGTGCCAAAGGGGCCTCTCATCAACGACTCTCAGTGCAACCCTGTGGATGACTTGATCCGCAACGAGATTCTTGAAAAGATGCAGCCGCCTTTGAGCTCTTACCCCGACTATTTTGACCACACCGGCGAGAAGTATGAGAAGGGCAACGAAATTCGCAAGTTCATCAGGGCCACCAAGAACACCAGAAATAGCACGGACCGGACGATGAATCTCGGTGCCGCTGTCGTCATTCGTCTGCCAGACGTGGAGTCCGAGTATACTCTGAAGAAGGAACTCGGGGCCGGCGCTTTCGCCCCAGTCTATCTGGTCGAGAACTCATCGCCCGACAAGACAGAAGACGAAGCATCAGCAGCTATGGGCAGGGGTACCTTCTCACTCGCACACAACCGACGCTATCACCTCGAGGCGCTCAAGATGGAAATGCCACCCACACCATGGGAATTCCACATGATGCGCCTCTCTCACACGCGCCTCGGCCCCCAGCACCGCGCGACAGCGTCGCTTTCCGCTGCCCTTGAGATGCACCTGTACCAGGACGAAGGCTTTCTCGTACTCCCCTACCACCCACACGGCACACTCCTCGATGTCGTCAACCTATTCCGCGCCGAATCCTCGGGCGTCATGGACGAGACGCTCGCCATGTTCTTCACGATCGAGCTCCTGCGCACGGTAGAGGCGCTGCACTCGAAGCAGATCCTACACGGTGACCTGAAGCCCGACAACTGCCTCCTGCGGCTCGACGATCTGCTCTCCACCAGTGGGAGCAACCTGTCCGGCCAGTGGCGCGCGGACGGCTCCGGCGGGTGGGCAGCGCGAGGCGTCACGCTGATCGACTTCGGGCGGGGCATCGACATGCGTGCCTTCGTGCCGGACGTCCAGTTCATCGCCGACTGGAAGACGACGGCGCAGGACTGCGCCGAGATGCGCGAGGGCCGTCCCTGGACGTGGCAGATTGATTACCACGGCCTCGCGGGCATCGTGCACTGCCTGCTGTTCGGCAGGTATATCGAGACGGTACGGTGCGACGCGGGCGGCCTGGGGACGCAGGCCGAGCGAAGGTACAAGATCCGCGAGAGCCTCAAGAGGTACTGGCAGACGGAGATCTGGGCTGAGTGCTTCGAGGTGCTGCTCAACCCGGGCTCGTGTCTCGAACGGGAAGAGGGGGCCAGGATGCCAATCCTGAAGAGCATGAAGGGCGTGCGGGAGAGGATGGAGGGCTGGCTGGAGGGCAATTGTGAGAGGGGTGTTGGCCTGCGGGCGCTGTTGGCGCGGGTGGAGGCTGCGGCGAAGGCGAGGAGGATGTGATTCCACACCGTGGGCGACACAAATGACCGACATTGCTGCGCTGCACAGAGTTGGACGAGTGCCATGGGTATGAGCGTCACGACACAGCATTGGCATAACAGAGGCATTCGAAGACGGCATGGCGTCAGCGGCATTGGATTGAATGGCGTTTCTTCATTATGTCTTTTTCTTTCCCATCCAGTTCTTGAGGAAGTTTCTCTCGTTTCCGTGGGTCCTATTGTACAGGTGTTAATGTCCATACCAGAACGATATACCCTTTCCTAGCGATCATTGCAGTGCTGAAGCATGGACAACGTCTTGTCGATGACTGGTGATGCCGTGCTCCAAACGCCTCCTTCGCCTGTCGCTAGCCATGGTTCACTTACTCGTCATCCTCATCATCCGAAGCGGCCTTCTTGCCTTTCTTTTTGCCACCCTTTTTCGCATCCTTCGCAACTTTGGCATCGACCTGTTGTTGCACCCGCTTTCTCTCACTCTCACCCTGTGCAGACAATGTCTTCTCCTTGTCCTTGAACTCGTCGCTCTCCGGGTCCGCACCGACGAGCCACTCCAAAAGCTTGATCTCGTCCGCCCACACCTTCTTGTCCTCAATCGTCTTGCCGTCCGCCCCTTTTCTGTCGATGGGCGTCTCTAGCACAAGCGGCATATTCTGAAACCCGTCAAAGTTCATGACGTTGTGAAATGCGCGCAGCCCTAGGAACCCGGCGCCGATGTTGGCGTGCAGGTCGCGGTGCGAGCCCAGGGGCGCCTTGCTGTCGTTGACGTGCAGCGCCCTGAGGTACTTGAGCCCCACGACGCGGTCGAACTCGTCCATGGTCGCCCTGAAGGCCTCGGGCGAGCGCAGGTCGTAGCCGGCCGCGAAGCTGTGGCACGTGTCGATGCAGACGCCGACGCGGCTCTTGTCCTCGACGCCGGCGATGATGTCGCGCAGGTCCTCGAAGCGGCCGCCGATGACGTTGCCGTGGCCGCACATGTTCTCGATGACGGTGACGACGCCCTCCGTCTCGGCGTGCGACCGGTTCAGCTGCGCCGCGATCCGGCCCGTCGCCGAGGCCATGGTCTCGCCGCCCGTTGAGCCCGGGTGAAAGTTGTATAGCTTGATCCCCAGCGCATTGCACCGCTTTAGGTCGTCGACGAAGTTGCCGTAGGCCTGGTCGGCCTTGGCCTTGTCTGCCTGCGCCAGGTTCACGAGGTAGGAGCCGTGCGGTAGGACGTGCAGGCCGGGGGCGTAGGAGTGTTCTTTGGCCGCGGCGTGGAAGCCGTCCCGCGCTGCGGGGTCGAGGGGTGGGGATGCCCATTTCCGCTGGGACTTCAGGAAAAGGGCCAGGGCGTTGCCGCCGATGTGGACAGCATTTTGTATCGAGTTTTGAACGCCTGCGGTCTGGCGTCAGAGGTGTGGCAGCGCAGCACAAATATAGCGATGATGACAATTGCTTACCTCCTGCAGCTGATACGTGTGCGCCAATGTACATGGCCTTCTTCAGCGACGCGGCAGCCGTGCGCGCGGCAAGGGGGGCCATGTCTTCTGCCTTGTCCGCCTTGGTCTTGCGCTTCTTGGGCGTGGGCTTCTTTTCTGCCTCTTCGGCCTCGTCGTGGCTGTCGCACTCGTGATCGTCTTCGTCCTCGCTCTCCTCGGCCTTCTTGCGCTTTCTCGAGGCCGCCGCCTTCTTCTGGGGGGCAGCGACAGGTTCTGCAGCGTCGACCTCGACCTTGGTCTTGGTCTTGGCCACGGACTTCTTTGCCTTGGCCGCGGCGCCGTTGACTTTCTCTTCGGTTTTGACGGCCGCAGGGGTTGCCTTCTTGCGCGGTGAGGTCCGGGGAGGCATTGCGAAAATGGGGATCAATGCATTGGCATATGTGTGTGGTCGGCTTCTTTACACTTCCAATCGGTGTGGGTGGAAAGCTGGTGGTGGTGAGGTTTAGGTCGTTGACGTTGATGTCGAGCTTTTGTGACATTGAATTGCGAGGGACCCCTGCCTGCAGACGCGTCGAGGTTGAAACGCGCTGCCACGTGCAGGGGCTACTTAAATTGACTGCAACCTTGGGAGGAGTACGGCAGACGTCCCGCACTGTCAGCGTTCCACAGCAGGTGCCAGCATTTATTAGGTGCCATCTGACCTGTTGGGTTTCCGAGAAGCTGACTTGGATGACGAGGCATGGTATTGTGAAGTTACAGAGCATGTCAAAGGTCCTGCGGCAGACAGATACCTACCTAGGTACATGTCTAGGTAGTGCATGGCCATCATCTGCTTGTATACTCACCTACAGTACTGTGTAAGTATATCTCACTTTGCAATTATGGAGCAAATACACGATGAAATTCCGACGCTTATGTTGGGGGGGTGTGTGTGTGTGTGGGGGGGGGGGTCCAGCTTTTAAAGTTTCTTCCAGTGCACGGCACCCACACGCCCACAGTATTCATCTGCTTACCTAGGTATTTATGTAGAAGACAACACCAGCTGGGCCGGAGCGAGCGTCCCCCCTGCATCTCTGGTTGTCAATGTTCACTGACGGGAGCTGATGAGGATCGTTGATTAGAAACTCGACCAAATTTGAGGCACCTGATAGATTTGCTGTCTCTACTGTTTGTGAAAGCTGTCGTCAGGTGGTTCTGGCACTGTCGTAAGGACCGCTCAGAGATCCTTGCTTGCTGCAGGACACTGCAAAGTACATATCTGACCAGGTAGTGCCGACAACCTGCAATCACGTGCGATCATATGAAAATCTTTAGACCTCACCTGTACTCCCTGAGCTCTGTATCCATGAGTCAGTTAGTATGAAAACATTTGCACACACACGGGAAGTGAAGAAAGAGAAGGAGCAAACAAGCAGATATCTTATACTCAAGAAATCTATGCATCAATTTGTGTCGAGAGATCTACTAATAGAACTAAGTAGCTACTATACCTAGATGGTCCACTTGTGTACCTGTCTAGTTTAATATATGCAAAGTACAGTTTAGCATATAGACTAGGGATGAATCTTAATTCTGCTAAACAGAACTTACTCTAGTAATTTGTGCTAGTATCAACTATGCAGTTAGATCCAAACACTTTGGGTATGCCTTGGACCTCTTCCAGCTTTATGTGCACCGGACTCGGGATCCATGAATGCCTTGATACTGAATTTACACTTACTTGGCACTCAATCACAACTACCTAGGTAGGTAGGGAAAGCTTGAAATTCCTGCCTGCCACTAGGTATCCAGTGGTTTTTCGCCAGTCCATGTTGCCATCTAGCACAGAGAACTAATTTTTTTTCTTTCATATGAGAGCAATCTTCCACATGATAAATATGCGCGATATTCCACTCCATGTTGGTTGTTTTCTTTTCCTTTGGGGGGTGGGGGGGGGGCAAGGTTGCTCTCCCCCCACCTCTCACACAAACTACCATTACCTATATGTACTTCAAATTCACAACTATCAAATCTACACTCTACCTAGGTACTCCACAAGCTGCAGTACCTGTATTAAGATGAACATATATCTCCAAACGATATACTACTTTCAAACCTTGATGTCGTCAAGATGAATGAATTCATCCAACTCCAGTCTCCGGACTGGCGTTCTTCGCGTTCCGCCACGGGCGGCATCTCCTCCTCTATGACCTCGAGCTCTTGGCGATCCAGCCGCTCCACGAGCTCCGACAGCTGGCGCTCCCGGACAAGCAGCTTGGGATCAACCACCTCCGGCAACTGGCGCTCTCGGTCCACCAGCCGGGCAACGAGCATCTGCGCCCGGCAAGCATGCGACATCGCGTTCCTGCGATCTCACGAAGAGTTCACCGCCGACGAATACCGTAGGCACCCCTTTCTTACTGTCACGGATCCCAAAGCTGCTTTGTGCTCCGTTCCCGCAAGCTACCAGTCTGCAGACAACCTAGTCGGCGTCAATAAGCTGCCCATCGGCTGCACAGGCCATCCGGTCACCACCCTGGACGTTACGGCCGACAACATGTACGAGCTCACCACCTACGCCAGCGCCGAGCGGAACAACCTCCCGCCGTGGCAGCAGACTCTTCACAGGGGCAAGGACATCGCCCACTGGCGCGCGTTCGCGGGCAGCGCAAGGCCCGACGACAGCCACGAGCTCCTCCAGTTCGCCGAGGGCACCATGCGCTTCCCCAACGACAAGTCATCCTGGGTCTTCACCGAGGTAAGTGTGGAAACCATGCACCTATAACCCTAACCCTGCCAAAACCAGCACTATAAATAGCGCTGCAGAAGCTTATAAACAAAGCGCACCTTTTAACTTTATATATATACACTTTATAAAATAACTTTAATTTATATTTTAAATAGTTTATTCAAACTTTGCTTTTCTTTTCTAATATACTTTATAGTTTATTTTTATAATTATAAGCTTAGCAAGCAACCTAAAAATCTTTTTTTAACTATATATAAGGCTAAAATAAACTTTTCTCTACTTTGTTTTTTAACTCTTAAAGGCAAGAATGCCCTATTTTACTTATTTACAACTATATTTAAAATAAACAATAAAAAACTTAATGCCTTTGTTAGGTGCATAAACCAATATATTTTCCTAAAATAGTTTTAGCACTTAAAAGTATACTGCTAAATAGCTTAAGTTTAGCATTTAGTAGATTTAAAAGCGCTAAATATAGCGCTTTATAATTAAAATAAAAAGGACTATTATAATAATTAAACTAATAATTATAAACTTAGATGCAAAATAAGAAATGTAGAGAGAAAAAAACGTTAAGAGCGCTTTTCTAAGCAGGAATGCAATATACAAAAAATATAAGATCTAGGCAACTATAAACCTTTTTCTAGCGATTAATTAGATATAGTATATATATATTATCTGCAAAAATGCAAGATTAAAAAAGCAGACCTAAATAGAATCTAAACATAGATTAATAAAACAGTCTAAAAAAACCTTATTAATGCGTACACTATAAAAATAAAGCTTTAAAAGAACCTATTTATATAGTAATTTATTTAAAACCTAAAAGCAGACTTTAGATTAACTAACGCTACAATTAGCAATACTATACGCTTTTAATACTATAATTATTTTTAAAAGGCTTAAAATAAGAAAATTAAAGCATTAACTTAGATTAGGGAATTTAAAGCTATTTGTATCTAAATATAAGCGTATAAAATTCCTAAAATTAAGAGCTTTTTTAAAGCGCAAGATTTTCTTTAGGCAATCTTTAAAAGGCTTGCGCTTAGTTAAGGCAATTGATAGCTTTAGGAATTAGTTAAAAATAACGCTTTGGGAAAACCAATCAGATTTTTTAATAAGCTTATAAATGCATTTTAGCCCTTTTTTATTACAACAAATTAAATTATAAGTATAGCAGTTAAGGAATCTTTGCTACCCTAAGAGAAAACGACCCTTTTAAAGCATCTTTCTATTTGCTAGCGCTTAAAATAAGCGGAAATAAGCGTTAAGAAAACTAAAATGCTAGTTTAAGGCACTTTTACCCTTGCCTTTTAAATAAAGAAACAATATATAATTAGCTTTTAATTAAGTATAATATTTTTTATTATGCTTATATTAAAAAACAAAAAGCTAAGGACAAGTTTAATAAAACATTTAATAATGCAACTACTTTATAAATTAAAATTATTTTATATAAAAACCTTTAATATAAAGCTTTTAAGAAAAACTTTATTAAGCTTAACTAGCTATCCTTAACTAAATTAAGAAAAGAAAATTCCTTAAACAAATAGTTTAAAGCATTTTACTTATCTAATAATATTAAAGCCTAAACTCTTTACTTTTTCTTTTATTTTAAGCTTTAAATAGCTTATTTATATATACAATAATATACTATTTAATTTACGCAGTTATTAACTTTAATTTTTTAAACTTAAAAGTGCTTAATATAAGCGTAAGCATTTATTTAACCCTATTTTCAATTTATAAATACCCTTTTTAAAACAGCACTATTATCAACAACTATAGTGCTATACACCTAGTTAACTTTAATTAACCTACTTAAAACCAGCTCTTTTAAGCGCTCCCACAGCAACAACACAGTCAATACTGGCACATCGACACTAAGAGGCTTAAGACAGCCTTTCCAAAGCTAACCTAAAGGTTATTCTACCCAAAATTATTAAAACGAAGGAAATCCTCAATTGCATTATAATAGCAATAAGCCCGCCGCTATATATTAAGAGCGGTTAAAACAACTAAAACACAGCTTTAAGAAAAGATCCAAATGATTTACTAAGTTAAAACTTAAGGGTAGATAATTAAAATAGCGCATTTAAACCGCCTTTACTAAGTAGTTTAAAATAATAGCGCATAAAATAAAGACTTTTAACTTTATTAAATATTTTAAAATATAACGTTTAAAATACTAGCTTTTTAGAGCATAACGTTTAAAATACTAACTTACTTAAAAAAGAGCTTAAAAAGGCTATTAAAAACGTTTATATTGCGCAAAATATACGCTACTTTGCTACTTAAAGCTAAAGCACTTTAAATAAGCTAATTAAACTATTATAAAAATTAGAGAAAATTAAGCAAGCTTTAAAAGCAAAGTATATATATGCGACCGCTTTTATAAAGAGGGTTAATAAAATATACTAGTTAAATTTCCTAACTACCTTTTTGCTTAATTAGCTTAAAAGGCTGGTTTTAAGCGCTAATTATTGCTATTAAATTATATATTATATATTTAGTGTAATAATAAATAAAGCATTTATTAAACGCAAAAGAGCCTTATACTTTGCAAAAGAAAAGTTTAGAGTTTCTAAGGGAGACTTTTAAGGATAATATAACCTAAATGCCTATAAATAAGCTTATAAAATCTTTAATATAAACTTTATTTAAGCATTTTAAAGCAATAATAAACTTATAAAATGTAAAAAAAGAGTTAGGATTATAAATTATTTGCTGAAATACTATTTACCTAATGCGTTGTAAAAATTAAACGCAGCGTAGTTGCAATCTTATAAACTCTTAAAATTAGCTAAATAAACTGCTTATTTTTTTTGCTAATATTTATTAAAATACCTTAACGCTTAGGATTATTAATTTAAATATTTATAATTATAATATCTAAGCATAAAATATATTATTTAAAGCGCTTAAAGCTTAAAAAAAACTTTGTTTAAAGCTTTGCTAAGCTTAGCCAAAGCTTTAATACGCTTTTTTTTTTATAAGTTTACATTAGACTAAACTGCAGAAATACTTTTTTAAGCGCATTTTAGCTTAGAAGCATTTTTTTAAAAGGCTATATTATTATGCTTAATTTTACGCTTAAGATTATTATAATAATTATTCTTAAATAGCTTTATTAAAACTTTTTAAGCTATATAAGCCTTTTTTATATAAGTTGCAAAGGCTTTAATATAGAGATAATCGCGTTTAAAAACGAGTTTTCTACGCGCCTTCTTAATTATATTAATAATTTTATTCTCTTATATCTAGCGCTACTACTTTTTAATATAACTATAAGCGTTTAAAAAAGCTAGTCGCTTGCGCTAAATAAGGTGGGCAATAGGCAAGAAAACTTTAAAAATAAAAGCATAAGCATGCGAATTCTTATTATAGTAATTATAATGCTTAATATAGCATTTATTATTAGCTTTTTTAAACTTATTAAAGCAGATTTTATTGCTTTTTTTACTATAAACGTTTTAGATATAATTAATATAAAGCGTAGTATAAGCTATATTAAACGCTAAGCGTTTAAAAAGGTTAGCTAAGAGCTTGTTAGCGTAGTTGCAGGTGGTAGTTTTAAATTTTTTGATAGTTTTGGAAAAGGAGAGCTTGCTAAAAGCGGTATTTTTGGCGCTTTCGGCAGTTTTATCGCTCTTAGAATCGTTTATATAAAACTTATTAGTTTTTATTTGTTATGTTTCCTATATTAGAATAACTTATCTTTGTTACTTTTATTATTTCTACCACTACTAGCACTAGTTTTAAAAGGATTTTTTATACTGCTATTATTAAGGAAAAAAGCGCTGAAATTATTATCTTAAGCGTTTCTACTATTAATAGCAAGCTTAAAACCATCTCTAGTATTATTAAAAATATTAATAAAAGCTTTAATAAGGTTATTCTAACCATTTCTATTATTAAAAATAAGCAGCAAAAGATTAACTTTAAGCACATTAACATTAGTAACTTTTTTATTATAAATAAAAAAAAATACTTAATAATAATAAAGGAAATAAACAAAATATTAGAGGCATTTTATTTAGCGCTTATTTAAGCGCAAATTTTATTATACTTGTAAGAAAAACGCTTATAAACACTTTTAATAAACTCTTTTTAATAAGTGTGTAAATAAGTAAAGGGCATTTAGATATTGTTAAGAGGCTAGGAGAGGTTTATAAAACTATTTTTAAGCTCGTTAGCCATTATTAGAAAGCTTAAAAAGACTTAGGCAATGTTATAACCTATATAACATATAGGTCACAAAACAGGCCAATGGGCTATATAAGATAAAACAGCGGGATCCAACGTCTCCGCTGCAGGAAAACATTTCTTATATTAAACAATGCTTATGTTAGCTAGGCACTAAAGTTAAAGTTTAAACTATAAAAACTAATAAGCAATCTATATAAATCTTACCTTAGACTATAATAGTCAACTTACAACTCTAGCAGTCTAAGATAAATAATTAAAGTAGATTATAATAGTTAACCTGCAACTTTAGCAGTTTAAGACAAATAACTAAGATAGATTACAGCAGTTAACCTGCGACTTTAGCAGTCTAAAATTAAAAAGCTAAATATATATTTAAATATATTTTCTATTATTAGATAAATTTAATAAATAGCTCTTTAGTTGTTAATCTAAGTATTTACTTTTAAATAGCTTTATTACTAGTGATTATTTGCTAAAATATAAAACTTAGTGTTTTTATATTATAATTAGTATACTTTTTTAACTATTTTTGCTAATATAAACCCTTTAGCACTCTAGAAACTCACAAGACCCAGCAGTGATTATTACAATAGGCTAAAACTTAAAACTTAATAATAAAACTTTTAAAATTTATTTATACTAAAAGTAGCTAATAGATAATTTTCATAAAATTATAGGAAAGAAATTAACTTTATATCAGCTTTCGTAGCTCGTTTTTACTAATAGAAGCAAAGTATAGCAAAGGTATCTTAATAGCAAAGTTTAAGTAAGGAAGGAAAAGAAGAATTTATTAAAAGGAATATTTAATTAGAGTTTTTAGTAGGGACAACGCTCGCGCAAAAGGTTGATTGAAAGTCTCGTCCTCATTACTATAAAAGTAAGGGATTATAGGTTCCGGAAAAGGGAACGTAGAGGGGCGTGGGTATGAGGGGGTTGATTCTGTGTCTAGAGTAAAACTATGTACGGATCTTCAGTCCCGGATAGACGATCTTTTGGAGGGCCGCGCACAGACCCCCACCACAGGCTCACAGAGTTAGTGCACCAACGTTATTACCTAGGTACTATAAGCAGTCATCCTAGAGCGGTTTCCCCACAGGCGATTATTCCCGGGCGGGTATCCCACGGACGGTTATCCCACGGACGGTTATCCCACAGACGGTTATCCCACAGGCAATTATCCCAAGGGCGATTATCCCACGTGATGATTCCACAGTGCTTTGCGTAGTCGAGTAGCCCATGGCCGGATGCTAAAATCCGCAGGCTTGGTTAAGAGTGCAGGCTTACTAGTTTCCCTTAGCCTGGACGGTCAGAGTGCATCTAGATGCGTAGAAGATAGATGTTGGACTAAAGGCACGCGCAGCGCTCGGAGCGAATGCATTCCTGCGGATCAAGTAACAGGATTATTTTTGCAAGGCTACTTCGAGTGATTCTCTGCTGTTCTGGCTTGATAAATATGTATTTTCCGAAAGTGGTTCTCAAGCCCCTGGAAGAAAGGCCAATGGGCCCGGATACTAAAGGGCAACTCCACCAGCTACCGCACCAGGCACCTGCATCATCGCCCGCATCCTTTTCAGTGGTTTCGTAGAAACCGAATTCTTGCAAGCTTCTTCCCGCAGCAATCAGATCTTCGAACCTCTTGACCCGACAACACAGTCAGCCTCAAAACCCCATCAAAGGAGACAGAGCCGTTGGACCAGCCACAAGCATACCGGAGCTGCATTACTTGGTCGTGTTCTTGTCCTCGCTGCCCTTGCCTTCCTTCTCATCATCCCTCAGCTCAACCTTCTCGCCCTTTGGCGGGCCTTGGTCGTGCAGAGGGTGCGTGGAGGCGTTGTTGTCCGTCTTGGAGCTGCTGTTCTTCATGACGTGGTCCACGACGGCGCCCACGGGGTGGTCGTCGTTCTCGTCGGGTCCTGCAGGCATGATTGCGGGTGGAATGTGTGGGTTGTCTGTGTGTGTGTGGTTTGGAGTGCGGACGGTGCTAGAATGTGCAAACAACTGCAGCTGTGAATTGTTTTCAAAGGAAACGACGCAGTGTGTGTTTGGAAGTCGAAAGTCCTGGCACCTGGGAGGGATGCCTGTGAGGTCTGTATGATGACGACCAAGCGTCCTCATCGGCGGACGAGCACACTAGTGCAACGTCATAGCTTCTGGAAGAAGCATAGCTCTGTCAACCAGAACCGTCCACTTAGCGGTCTTTTCCGAGACGAGGGGTTTCTGTTGCAGGAGCATGCGATGAGATGCACTCGAGCTTGGTTTTCATTTGGGCCAGAGAAAAGGAACCGTGTTGACCGAGGAGGCGAAACGGCGAACGTTTCTTTGAGGAGAGGGTTCGGGGAAACTGAATATGGATAGCAGCATCGTACCTTGGGCGTTAAGGTAACGCACCATGTACAACAAGAATATGAGCAAATCTTGTGTATCGATTAAGATTTCCACATACACAAATAGAAGGCTTGACACTCTGGCTGGACAGATTAAGCTTTTGTGGTACGGTGGAAGGTACGAACCGCACACGCCTTGGTGTGTACATAACAAATTCGCCACTGATTTTAGCTGAGCAGATTTCTCGTCCTGTATCAATCTTACACCTTTTGGGCTGGGCCCCAACCTCTACTCCTTTGAAAGTAATAAAATGAATATAAAATACTTTTATATACTGGGGAACGCCGGCAAGCCGGCTGCTAAATATGCCTTTCGTTTAGAATTGAGCAGCAGTAGGCACAGTGGTTTAGAGACTGCAGGCCGGGAAATGGATGCTGAAAGACAGCTTCATCGCATGGGTGAGTTCAGATCGAAAGATAAGTCAAGATAGCGGTAGTGTTACGTAATGCTCAACGAAGTGTCACATATCTTAACTTTGTTTTTGCAGAGAGCATTGAAAGTCAGTGTAGTAATATAAGTAGTTTTTATAATATATTCCACTTTGCAGATTTATACGCATCATATATTGTGTATTATTGCTGTATATTTTTTCTATACTAGCAGATCTTCTTAGCTATTAGTTTTGGATTTATGGATAGTTGCCAAACTATATCGCCCACCATAAGCCCTCTTCTATGTTTGCCTTCGAAGGTAATCAACGTCGTAGGTGACTCACTGCCCAACAACAGCGTCTTAGCATTCTAAGCGACGTATAAAGAAATCCGGCGAAAGATATCTGTCTGCTTTTTGCAGAGGTTTTTTGCAGTTTGCTCTGTTATATAGAAGCGGAACAGCCTGTAGAGTTTAGTTTAAATATCGCAGCATACTAAGTTTAGCTCCGCAGTATAAACTTTAAAAGTTTATGCAGACAATGTTGTGCATATAGTATACGCTAATGCTCGGAGACAAATTTTTAATATTGGTCGCGTGCCTACGGAGAATAATCCTTAGAGTCGTCGTTTAATTTGGCGCTGTTTTACAGATATCAAAAAATACTATTAACGATACAAAGATCAACTTGATTTTCTCCGTTCCAGCCTTGGTATACTATGCTTAATGAAGGCGTTGCAGGACCTTCCAAATTGTTCTGCGGTTGTCTTAGACGATAGCTTTCAACCCGTGGCGTCAAAAATGGTCAGACATATCGAGCATGCCGGTATTTTGCCTTCTCAGATAGAGGCTTCGGACGCCGTAGGAGATCAGACTATCTCTTATATGCAACACATCATCAACGCTGTCTTTACTGCACTTGTTTCGATTGATTCACCAGTAAAGGCCATCACCATCAAATTTGGGTTGGGCAGCTTCTATGGCGGCTACGTTAGCCCGGACATATTAATCATAAAGAGGGCAACGGCGGCAGATATAAAGTCAAAGCTCACTCAGGTCTCTACGTTAAGCTTAGCCATCAGCACAAAGCTATAGGATGCAAAGCGCAACAATCCTGCCGACAACACATGGGAACGTTGTCTTATTAAGTTTCTGGGCCTATTCCCTAGACTTTCGGCGCTAAGTCTTTCTATTTATCCGCTGGATCAAGCTGTACGGATATCACGTCTGTTGTCGCTCCTGTATATACCGAAGCTTCGTACGTTGCGACTGAGCGATGTGGAATGTCGAGAAGATGATCTCATACGGTTTCTCGTGCGCCACAGGAGCACGTTGCGAGGAATTGAGTTAGACCCTATGGCTCTTCGACCCAGATACGGATCTTGGTTCTCGCTGGTATCTAGGATACAAAACGAGCTTATAGTAGAGACTTTAGATTTGAAATACTGCCTTCTCAACAGTAGACCGTTGTCGTCTCTAGGTCTGCTGCATAGAAGAAACGGAGATTTTTTAACTATACTCAACAGAATAGCAGAAATGAAGTAACGTATAGTTCGGTCCTGCACTGAAAGAGTTTGTGTTTCTATAACTGTTATATCAATCGCAGCATTTATATAGAATGGGAAGTGATCGTTTCACGTCAGTGTAGTTTTGGTGGTCCGCTGTAGACTAACGTTCTAATGCTGTCCTATATATAAAATAGTACTAAAATAAAAAATAATATAGAAGCAGCGGAAAGCAAATGAATTATTAATATAGCTATAATCAAATCCTAGCAGTCTGCAATGGACTGGTTGGTATATAGCAGATAATCAAATAATTTGCTTATATAGAAAACAAATTTTACTTATCATTAAAAACAAAATTAATAGGCAATATTGAGATTAGATAGAAACTATAAACCTAGTACTTATAGAGTAGAGACAGTATAGCTAAATATATTCTGATTTTTACTAGATTCGGAACTTTTTCAGACGACCGAAACTTTTTTTCAGGCGCTTTGCTAAAGGTCAAGCAGGAGCACCATCGCTGTCGTAGATGACTTCTATGTCATCAGAGGTCTTTCAATGCCTAGACAACGATTCCGCAAAATTATAAAGAGCAGTTAGGTCTTTGTGCGCCAAAGAACCACTTTCCTTAGGAGGCGGGGTTGGCGCAGTCGTATCACTATCTTCATCAATCCTCTGCAAGTAGGCTAATTCCTTGCTCTTAGAAGAAAAGGCTTATAACTCGTCATCGACAGCGGTAAAATCGTAAACTATAATAGGAGTTCGTAGAGATCGGGTACCTACTATTGTTACTATAATTCATAATAAAAAATGTCAATGATCATACTTAATTTAGACGGTGTTGTTAGGTCTTTGGTGCTTATAGTTATATATTAAAACAAATCAAAAACATATTTGCCAGTCTTTTAAGACGAGAAAATCGCCCTCGACAAAGTAACAATAGTGCTTTGAGAGGTCGGGCGCTGCCTAGGGCCGGAAAGGGGCCACTCGATGTTTAGGATTTCGACCAGAGAGACAAATTCGAGTGGATTTTTAATGGCGTCGAGAGCAAACATAGCATCCTTACGGCAAAAACCGTGCATATAGCCAGTGAGATATGCGTGTTTGCCATGCTTTCGAAAGGAAGTCTAGGTTTCACTATAGCCGTTGCATTTGTCGTGCTTGTGTCTCTTAGTGTTGGGCAACATAGCGTAGACATAGTTGGCGAACCATCCAGTCCCCGGTGTGGTGTTCTTGCTAACTAATGGAAATCTCGTCCAGAGCTTAAAGACTGCCGACGACTTTCTGGTAATGTCGTTAAGACCGACGGAGGGGTTATCGAGGAGTGGAAACTTTTCGGTGTCGACAAAGCCGCTCATTGTGACGAATGGTGAATTATGAAACCCTTCGGGAGGGCCATCATGACCGTGACCTGAAATCCTAGACAGTATTATGAGAAACTGACCGATGTGTTGACTGGGATTTGAATTTATCATACCGTACGAGAGCATCGTCTTGAAGAAACGCAAGTCGCTTAAATTGTATTTCCGCATCGTTATCTGCAGGAGAAAGACTATAAGGAACAAAGCTAAAGTGGGGTTTATAAACGACATGGAAGTATCTATTAAGCCACTCGTTAAGAAAGTTGTCGTTTTCCTTAGCAAAGCTAGAAACGTCTAAAGATAGATAATTGTTGTGGAGTTTATCTAGCATATTATTGAAGTCCGTCGTTAGCTAATTTGGTGGAGAGATTAGAATTTGGATCTGACTGCACCAAGTATAGTTTTTGAAGATTTGCTCTTCCTTAGAAATATCAGTCTCTAAATCGACGATCTTGCCGATTGCCACCAAGGTAAGGGGAGTCGAATATAGGTTGGGAAGGTTCAGTTTAGCATTGGGCTAATAGGCCTTAAAGTAGTTTTTTTTGGCATTACAAAGCAAGCTTATAATAAACGTTAAATTGGTAGAGGAGTAATAGGTTGGTATTTTTTAAATAGAGTAGTACGAGACACAAGAGATTGAGGAGGGAAAACCACGGTGAAATGTATCTCATAGGGTGCAGTATGTTTTAAAATAGGGAAGGCAGTGAGCCTAGAATTTGAAACACCTAGATAAAGAGAAGAAAGGTGCTTTTTTCTCTAACGTAGCAGGGAAGGAGACATCGTCGTATATAGTGACATTACACGGAGCTTATGGTAAGAGAGTTTGAAACGTGCTTGTGCAAGAAACCAGGTTTCTATTTAGAGTTAGATGTAAAAGGTTAATTATACTTTTGCAACAAATGTGCTGCTTGAATCATAGTAAGACGTTTCTGGTTTAAGTGTGCTATGGTTAATGTAGGAAATAGTTTTTTGTGAGAAAGTTTGAAACGTGCCCGTACAGTAGTTAGGTTTATGTTTAGAGTGGATTCTAAAAGACTAATTATAGTTTTGCAATAAACTTATCGTTTAAATAATAATGGCGTGTTAATAGCTAACGTATAGTATAGTTATAGACGAGCAGGGAAACTAAAAGATAGTAATAATTTTAGGAAGAGAAACACTTAGGATTGTAAGACATTGGTGGTCTTGTAATAGTTAAGATGTTGTATCATTAATTCTTCCTCTTAAGGCGAGAGGTTAGCCTTTTACGGGGGGGGGGGTAGGGTAAGGAAAGGGGGGTAGGGTAAGGAGTGATACGTTTAAAGTTTACCTAGGTAGACAGATATTATAAAGAAGTAGGTAGTATTGCAACTTATGAAATAGCGCTTTGTATATAATAATTTTATAATTTTGACTTAATAGAATCTATGTTAAAGACATTTAAACTACCTTTGAAATGATTTGTTTATCTTCTCAAAGAGGGCGAGGGAAACGTTCAACACACAGAAATACAAACGAGAACAAGATTCAGCATATATTACAACTAATACCTTAGTCAACAGCATGCAAGAATCCATCTGCTGTCATTAGCCACAATTTCAATTTAAAGAGAATAGGACGACAAGATTTTAGTGGTCGGCCGTCGAAAGCAAGGCGCTACGATGGCTATTTCACAAGTGCGCGTTTTAAATTGATTAAAAGCTCAAAGGATAGATTTTCTTTAGTTGCTTTTAGGTTAGATAATATTGCAGATTCTGCGGGTAACACTTCCATTTCCCTAACAAAACAAGCAAAAGTCAAGATAATTCAACAAAAGAAGAAAAAGATAGATCAGAGTTATAACCAGAGGCTAGAAGCCTCGAGAAATCGTGAGTAGTGTCAAATAGTAAAAAAAGATATTGCATTGTAAAAGGTGAAACTTTTTCAAGAGAGTATGCACGATAATGATGCTCTGGCCACGGATTACTGCAGAGTGTGCTATTTGCAAAAGAGTTTAAAAGAGCTAAAGCTTTATATGTGGCGGGATTTCAAGGTAATGTATTTACAGATAGAACATCAGATTCCTATGCAGGACAGATTGCATTTCCTTTGTTTGCGATATTTCCCTAGAAGTAGATTCAAATCCATTCCCATCTGCGTTAAATGCAAGTCGTCTATAAAGAAGAAAAAATTGCTAGACGCCTGCCGTGTAAACAATCTAGCATTAGGTTATATTTATCGATATCTAGAAGAATTAAATAACCTGTCACCGCTGGAGGAACGTCTTATTGGCATCTATACGTCTTGTGGTTGGATTACCAAGTTTACTATTAATGTGGAGGAGTGCACGAGCGGTTATTATTGCAAATTGAAGAAGGGACATATCACCGCTTTTCCAAACGATATTCAGGGCTTCGCAACTCACATCCTTCCACATCCGCTGGTCGAGGAGCTTGAAAGGATATATGTCTGTTTTGTTGGTCCTCGACAACCTGTTGCATTTGATTTGGGCTTTATGCTTTCTGTTAACCCAAATAGGCTTAGACGTGCGCTGGTCTGGCTGAAGAGGTGGAACCCTCTTTATAGAGATATTACTATCTCTGAAGAGAACCTGCAAAGCTGGGGGGAGTGGTGTCCAGGTTCAGAGGTCGCCACGGGTCTGATGGAACAGATGATTCCGTACGAGTTGCATCCGGAAGATGAAATCAGCGCTGGTCACTACGTACCAGCTGCAGAGCGTGGCCGTCCTAATGAGCCCGTTCAAAATGTACAGGAGGTTCTTGCACATTTGCAACTTCGAGAGGCAGCTGTCGCTGGAATGAAAGCTAAAAGCAATAGCAGGCTTAGTAGTACGCAGCTAAGACGCCAAGACCCTAAAGAGATGGATGTTCAGGATATCGAGGAAGAGATCTCAGAAAGGATATCAACGGGTTTCTTAAACATCGATGAAAAGGCAGAGCACAGTCTGGAAGAGCGTCTGAAAGCGGTTCGTGCAGCAACACTAGAGACTAGTGGACGCGTTCGGGGCCGGAAACCGCGCAATACAGCGTCGGGGTTTCGCCTTCATAATGACAGAGCAGAGCCCTACCTTGTCCACCGCAGAGGTAAAGACTTTGCCGACTCCAACGATCCAGATTTTTTTCCCAAGACGTTTCCCTGTTTGTTTCCTTGGGGCCGAGGTGGCCCGAAGCCGCTTGATAGCACGGGCATTGGTGAAGGAGAGGCAGGTTTTCGGTTACAGAAGCCAAACACTAGCGGTCGATCGGGTCAAAACTCCTTCCCTCTTCAAAGATGGTGCGCTCTTATGCTACAAAGACATGGTAAGAACCAATCTATGTATTATGATATTTGTTCGATTATGTTAATAGACGCATAGGTTTACAATTTGCTACGCACCCAACGTTTCCGTTTATAATTTTCAACATGTTGGTCCGCTCGGAGAACAGGAGGATTAGTAACATTCAAATAAGGAACGCTTCCTTTCTACGAATAGAAGCAATTCTAAATACAATCACGACGGAGGACGTTGAGAAAGCCGTTAAGAAATATTGTACTACGAGAACAACAACGAACAAAGACATCGCCTATCTGCTCCGGCAAATAACAGCTTTTAGACAGTAACAACACATATCAAATAAAGAGCGACTTTACTGCCGAAGGAAGATTATGTCTCTATGCCTAAAGCATAGGATGCCTTGCATATGGTTTACGATCAATCCCAACGATCTGACTAACGAGGTAAACATAAAGCTCTCGGCTTATCGGATAGCGGACAAACGAATCGCCAAAGAGCTGATGCGCAAGTTTCGTGCTAGTATTGGTCGTATACAGCACTTAGTGCGAGATCCGGTCAGTTCGGCAACGTTTTTCCATCGAGAGTTGGACTTGTTCTTCGAGCACCTCGTCTCCGTAGGCGACGATTCCGTCTTTGGGAAAGTGTCTTGCTATTTTGGGTGTATAGAGACTAACCAGCGTAGCGCCCTATACCTTTATAGATTCCTTTAGCTATATGCAAATATTAAACTGCCCAACTTATTTAAAGATGTTAAAAAGCTAGAGAATCACAGATACGCAGACAATATATGCACATATATCAATTCCGTCTTTAGCAAGGTATATATCATATCGCTTGGCAAGTTTCTTAACTTTACCTAATGGATAGACTAACTTTGCTTTGTAGTATTATGATGAGGATAAAGCTAGAGCGTATTAATCTAATGATAGCGTTTTTAAAAACATTAAGCATCTGACTAGAGATCTCTAAAAGCTTAATGAGGCATTTGACGATGAGGCGAATTTAGTAGCGTATCGCTGCCAAAAGCATAGCTGTAGAGCCACCTGCACAAAGTATAGCTTCTAAGACCACGCCAAGTCAAAGACCCAGCACCCGTGTCGCTTCAAGGCCCTATGGACACTGCGCGAGAAGACTAAATTCACCAGCGAGGGTCTTTTTTACATTCAACGGAACCACGAGCGGATTCATCGTTACTGTCCTGCGTTAGCGGTGTCAATGCGCCACAATACAAACACTACGTTTTTGCTAACCAATTCAGCTAGGTTGTCAATGATTTACTACGCAACAAATTACGCAACTAAGCTTGATACGCCACTATGGAAACGCGCATTTTTCTTAAGCGAGCTCGTAGAGGGCAGCAAATACTAGCCGTGTTAGGATGCTGCCGCGGACAAAGCACCGACAAAGAAAGCAGCATGGCGAAATGATAAGACACGGCAGTTTCTCGCGCGCATGGCTAACCAAATCTTTACGAGTCGGGAGTTGTCAGCGGTCGAGGTCTGCAGCAACCTTCTTAGTTACGAGAACAGCTACAGCAGCTAGAAGATTTGGCGCAGTATCTACCTTAACACGCTATACTAGGCGGTCTTTCAGCGTTGGAACGGATTACGTGAGATGGCAGGCCCAGAGGTAAAGTTTAACAAACCTGCTAAAACAACGGGGTTTAACGCCTAAGGGCAATATTTGTCCTCGCTATTAGCATATGCACATTGCAGTTATCTTCTCTAGGGCTTCTGCTTCTATGAATACGTGTCAACTATACAGATACAGAGGATTAAGAAAAGTGTGCAGTTAAACTAGCCGCAGTTCATTTCATTCAATTTCTCCTTACTAGATAAAGAGTCGTAGATACAAAAGATAGTTGCAAAGGAGACAGAAGCTGTTCCTATCTTAAACAATATTTTAGACGACGATAGATTTGGAACGCAAGACGGATTTTACAAAAGGTATAACTAAAATTCTCTCCGAGTAAAGTCACTACAAGAAGACATCAGAACCTCAGTCCGCCGCGGACCAAAGGACGGAGACTACTACAAATATAAAGTAGTGCTAACGATCCATAGATCAGCAGTGCTTTTTCTCGCGCTGTTTGTTCCATGGAAGAAATTTATAGACGCTATTAAACAAGATCCCGCAGAACTATAGACGACATTTAAGAAACAACTACTACGCTATGTTTGTGCTATCGTTGAGAATATTTAGTTACTTTACAAAAGCGCAAAAGACGCCAAGCAAGACGCAAAGCTATAGGCAAACCGTTCTAAAGGTGATAAGAGCGTCGAGTATAACAAACCTAAAGACGCTGTCAGGCCGAACGCAGAGTAGGAATTTAATGCCAGTAATGTCCGTCACGCGTTTTACGATGCTGTTTCCGGCTTGTACAAGGACAGCGGCATTACGAATAGGTCCTCATGCTTCCAGAAACTGCTAGCTCAACTCGATACTTCTGAATTCATAGACGGCGCTAAACATAGTCGCACGTCTACCAACAGATTACCGACATATAACACACACTACATTATCGCAAAGCAACACTTTCAAGCAATAAAAGCGTCACAACTGCGGCTGAACAAGGAGAAGTTGCTCGTTATCGAGGGTGACGAAGAAAAACCTAGGCATATAGGTGCCGAGACGAGTTTTAACGACGGGACAGCATATCCAAGCTAGAGTGCCGTGCAACCGCGAGTCTAGCTAAATATAGCCCCCGGTGACACTTTCAGACGGGCGGCGGAGGTGATCGGTAGAGAGAAAACACTAAATCAAATGCAAAAGATTGCACTAGGGCTCGTCTGCACTTTCCTAGATGAAAGGGCCCAGGATGCAGAGAAACAACACTTGGAGTACATCGGTGGTCAAGAAGGCACTAGGAAAACTTGAATCATTCATGCTCTCAGAGACATATTCGAAGCAAAGCGTATATCTAACAAGCTTATTATCACAGCTATGTCGAGAGCGGCTACTGCTGCTATTAGAGGTATAACGATGCATTCGGCCTTGGGGCTATCTTTCAAAGACAAAACCAAATCGGTGGAAGATTCTAAAACGCCGATTTCAGCACAAAGCAAGGAGCGTTGGCGTCGCCGTAACGTTTTCGTTGTCGACGAAGTAAGCCTTCTCAGTCTATATAACCTTTCCAGAATAAACGATCAGTTGCAGGAGCTGCGAGGGTTTCCCAACAAGCCATTTGGCGGCTTGCCTGTTATCATATTCACAGGAGATTTCCTCCAGTTTCGGCCGGTTCAGGCAGCAGGGTTGTTAAAAGAAACAGAGCATCTAAGGCCGACTACAAGCAAGAGAAGGCGCAAAGAAAACGAGGCAAAGAAGCTCTAAGAGAAGTTCACACACGTTATCATCCTCAACGAGCAGAAACGTGCTAAAAAGGACTCGTACCTTCTTAATCTGCTGCGCAGGCTTCGAGAAGGGAAGCAAACACTGCAAAATGCCTTAAAGGTGCAAGCGCTGTACAGACGGGACTTGCGACTTAATTTCACGGGAGGGAAGAGAGCCGTCACGCCTTTGAATCAACACCGATGGGATATGACTCTCCACGCAGCTCTTCTCTTCAGCAAAGAGACTGGCCGCAAGCTGTCGATCTACGTAAACCAGCATACCTGGAAGGGCAGAGCGCCACTGGAGGCAGAGAAAAAAGCTGTAATGCTTGTGGGGGATAACAGCGAAGTTGCTATGCCTAGACTATTTCCTTACATCGAAGGCATGCCGATCATAGTCAACAAAAATAAATACATAGCTCTCAACGTTGTGAACGGCGCCGAGTTCATAGCTACTGGTATCCTCCACCCTCCCGGGTTAGAGGAAATTCCGGTGAGCGACATGCTCTCCATCTTCGTGGGAGCACCGAGCGGCATCCTCTTACAGTCATCCGCCACGCACGGGCTTCGTATTCCGCGTCTACCGCCTGACACGGTCATGCTACCAGCTAGAAAGTTCAAAATCCCAAGCCACAAACTCACAAGGTTGCTCCCTCCAAACACCAACCGCGCCAGCGGTAAAGTCAAGGTTCTCCGCAGAGAGTTGCCATGCACACCAGCATTTGTCATCACAAACTACAAAAGCCAGGGACAAACCTTAGGAAAGGCGCTGCTAGGGCTATATGGAAAAACAACGTCGCAGGTTTCTAGGGAGCTACAAAAGTGTGATTTTATCAGTATATATATGCAGTTGTCTCGAGTGCAGCGTTTGGAAGATATAGCTTTGATTAGGCCGTTGAAGGTAGCTGAATTTTTAGGAGGTTGTATGCCGGATAATCTTACAAAAGGGGTTGCAAGGTTAAATACTCTTGCTGTAAACACTGTCAACAAGTATAAAGCATAATATAGACATTAAGGTTAGGAAAGTATTACATTTTTTTTTAGCGTACCTAAGTTAGCTTAATTGTATTGTCTTAGTCTTTGTGCTTGGTGCATCCGTCGATGTAAAGGTAACGTTTGTTGGCCCAATATTTTCAACAGATTAATCCATATTAAATATGCGAAACAATGAGAGTATGATCGAGATCTTAGACAGCTCTTGACTCGCACACTCTTGCTTCTCAAAGAGTTAATTAATTTTTTAGTATTGTTTCTCGAGCAATTGCTTAATCTTCTCTTAGACTAAACTACAATGTAACTTGGCAGCTTCTCGCTTTGCGAGAAGCTGCGCTGCGGTTATCCTAAAAAACGCCCTAAGTTTAAATGTTACGACTAGCATACCCACAGAGTCAAGCTCTGCTTCCCATCGGCTAAAAGGAGAAAAGGCATCTGCAAATATACTAGGCGGTTGCCTTAGCAAGTCTATCGACATTCCACGGTCATTTTTTTTGGCAAACATGCCTAAATATATTAAGCACAAGTCTAAAACGGCTTTTAGGCGCAGGGGGTAATAGGTAGGAACTAACGAAAGTTGCAGCAATGCGTCTTTGCATTCCATGTACAATTTGCACATGCACCCTTCGTCAGGGGAACGGCGTTTATTGTATAGACTACGACACACTGCACCTACGGGCCGTATCCATGGTTGCATAACTCGTAAGGCGGATGGCAGTTACGTTCAGTTGCTTAGACAAGGAACGCAGCAACACGCGAGCGACTGGTTAGAGGCAGTGCTCTCTTCTCCTTCCGAGGTATTAAATCACGTTTCACCGGTGAACATAATAAATTGGAAATCTCCTTTCTACAGAGCTCTGGATCGATACTATGGCGCAGTAACAGATCACGTCCGCCTTAGGAAATATTAGCATGAAAGCTACCTAAATAATAGAAATAGACGCAGGTGATTATATACTTTGATATAAGGAGGGAGTGAAACTTTGGGCTAGTGTAGACAAAGACGTACACGGAGATGGGGACATGTTCCGTTTAGGGCATAACGCTGAGTATTGACTCTTGAGGTTTCAAAACTGTTAATTCGGCGACGTTTAGCGAAGATGCTTTATGTTTAATCTCAAACAAAAACTATATTTAATCACAACATCATCTAGAATGGAGAAACGTAAAACCGAAACTTTAAATCAAAAACATAACTCCTCCAAGTTTCAGACTTAGAAGACCCTAATAAAACCATCCTAATTTTGATCCACAATCGACTAAGAATTTAGCCATCGAGGATGCTATACAAAATCTCAACCATATAGAGAGCAATCGACCGAGGATTCAGTCATCAAAGATGCTACACAAGATCCCAACCATACAGAGACCTAGGCAGGTCTAAGCTAGACTAGAGGAGAGCCTTTTGATCTTCGTATCGTTGGCGATACATCTCCCTCTAGTAGAGAGAAAGATTAACCTCGCAATGCTAATTTTCTCAGTCACTATCGCTATCTTCGGCTAGGGAAACGCGTCCGTTTATTCTTTCCAGCTGTTTCCAAAGTATTACATCTTCGATTTCAATCAGATAGTCGGGACAAATATTAAGTCTTTGTATCGCAGGGCCAAAGATAGGATGTTGTGAGATCGTAACTAGGTTTGACAAGCTTCTGCGCTCCCATGGAATAGGACGGGTTTGAAAGAACCTCCGGAGAAAGCACGCCAAGGTCTTCTCACCGATATCTGTACATATCTGCCGAAACGCTAAGAGATCCTGCGCTGATAGTTTGTTATAGACAAAGTCGACCAACTCCGAAGGGACAAGTTGAAGAAGACTTATTATG